>RPOG01001819.1:0-123836 GCA_008086565.1 Thalassoma bifasciatum
TGTTTCCTGTTTTATTCTCTTCACTTTAAAATAAAAGTCTAATGTTACGGTTGCACCACCCTGACATTTGACAAGGTGAAAATTACGGGACAAAAGTTTTTTAAATTTCTCAACAGCTTTAAAATTCTTTTTATTTGCAAAGAATGTTTTATTTAAAAAGGTTGAAGCATAAAATAATGCCACTGTATTTTTAATTTCCTTTTACAATAACTGACATTCAATTTTTAGAGTTTAATTACTGTGGATACTTGTCAGGACGGTTGCACCACCTGACATTTTGGGGGTTTGAGGAACCAAAACACAAAAAAACATGTTATATTTGAATAGTTTAAAGATGTGTTCAAATAACACAGGTTTCATAGAATAAAGAAATACATGTGATGAAATACTCAATTCATGATGGAAGGAAATATTGCACTCAGACAAAAAAGGGACGTCACGTCATTGACCCATAAGCAACTCCTCAAACTCCTCATTGGGGTTTTTAGNAAGCATAAAATAATGCCACTGTATTTTTAATTTCCATTTACAATAACTGACATTCAATTTTTAGAGTTTAATTACTGTGGATACTTGTCAGGACGGTTGCACCACCTGACATTTTGGGGGTTTGAGGAACCAAAACACAAAAAAACATGTTATATTTGAATAGTTTAAAGATGTGTTCAAATAACACAGGTTTCATAGAATAAAGAAATACATGTGATGAAATACTCAATTCATGATGGAAGGAAATATTGCACTCAGACAAAAAAGGGACGTCACGTCATTGACCCATAAGCAACTCCTCAAACTCCTCATTGGGGTTTTTAGAATATGGTCTCACTTGCTGATGTTTTCCACTCATCCAAACACATTTTCTTGAAACACAAAAATGTTTTCCTGTGACAGTTCTCATTGTAACAACACAAATAATGTTCGCCTTTCGGACATATCAACTCCAAGGTTCAAGATAAGAAGATAGCTGGTCTACAGGCACATATCAACAACTTGGTGAAAAGTGAAACTGAACCAGGAGAAAACATAACTAAAGGAAACACTGTCTGAAAGTGTCCACAAGGGGGCAGCAAATGGACAAGCAATATTTTTTTCTTTCCCCGTATATCTATTTATTTTACTCACTACAAGCAATCCAGCTGACATTTTTGTCTTCAGAATATCTTGAAAGTGCCAGTTTACCTCATCACACAATAATTATGATAAACAGCATTAAAAGAAATATGTCATGTATTGAACAACAACACTCACTCTGTTATAGATATAAATTGAGGCGGTGTTTACATCTAATCCTCTCTTTGTGCAGGAATTACAAAATCTGTTACCAGAGACCTTTAATGCTAACTCCTAATGAAACAAGTTCATGCAACAGAATGTAACCAGCTGAAATTTCTTATAAGAAATGTTTTGCTTTAACTCACCTCATGTATCATGGAAATGGTACTATTCAGTACTAAAATGATGAAATTGGTGAAATTCTATGACTCCATGGCTGCTCTCTACTCATGATGTTTCAGAGAACAAAGAGGTTCACTGTGTTCCTCTGTGTAGTTACAAATTGTGCATCAGTGACACTTTGGCAGTTTGGATTGAGCTTACTCTATTCATCTTGTTGTTGTAGAAAATATTTCTCTGTTATGATTAAGTTGTCAGAAATTCTCACAAATCCTCGTCCTTTTCCAGGAACTGACTTCATGGCGAGGCTCCAGGAGCAGCTCAAGTATTTTGTCCACAACAAGCTCTCGACTGACAAGCTGTGGCAGAATGTCAACGTCTACCTGTCGGGTCATGAGGTAGGTTCACTGTTTTGAAGTCACGTCTGCTCTTTCAGAGGCTGCATGATAGAAATAGTGTTTATGTGGCATGGGGCTGGGCAATATGGCTGAAAAATGTATCACGATATAGATAATTATTGATTATTTTTCTTAACCTTTTTAAAATAAGGGTAAGGAGAAAAAAGACTGAATTTAGATCATTTTATTTTGAAATTATTATTTGTAGAAGTAACTAGGGCTAAAAGATAAATTGTTATCATATTGGTATGGAGATATGAAAATTCAAGATATTAATATCCCAATATCAAAGATATCAATGATGTAGATTTTCCCAGCTCACCCTGCATGTAAAGCTCAGACAGTTGCATGATTATTGGTGACTTTCTGTTATTTTTGATGACTGACTGTGAGCTCTAATCCATTAACCCCACTTTCCACATCCTGTTATATTATGATGCTTTTATTTTTTCTGAAAAATGCTTAGTTTTCTCTAACCCCAGAATCATATTATATCATATCGATATTTAGATATCTGGCATTAATATTGTGATATGAAATGTTGTCCATATTGTTTAACCCTAGTAGTAACGATGTGGAGAGAGTGCTCACATGCGGACATTAATCATTCCCCAAATAAACAATAATGTACACAAAAGTGATGGTGGGTTGAATAAATAGTTAAACATTCAACATTTATTCATCTGTTCCAACTTATGCCACACAACTTGGCAAAAGTTGCTAGAAAATCCAAACAGTGTTATTATTATTACTATTATTATTATTATTACTATTATTATTCTTTGTTAGAACTGTAGCCTGTAATCCTGTATTTTAATACACAAAAAAGCAAAATTAAATCCTTTCTATTGAGTAAGGGCTCACATTATTCATGCCCACTGCTGCATAAATGGGTCGGGGCACCCCAGTCTGAAACGTCTGGACACACCCCTGTATGTCAGCGCGCACCTTGTTGCAGGTTTGTTACGTTGCTTTGCTCATTAACAGATAGATTTATGCTGAACAGAGGGTTCAGTCGGTAGAATAAATGGATTTACAGTGAAAGATGATACTCAACCTTCCTCCAGGGAAAAGTCAAACAACTTCTCAAGCACTTATGTCCATGCATTGGCTGCTCTCTCTCTCTCCAGCTTCAATGAATGTCGATCGCCCATCAGCAACGTCTCCCTCCATGCAGCTAGCATTCACAACCATGATACATGATCCATCCATAAAACCAAAAAAAGGATTTTCTTTAGTAGAATAGGAGTGTTCTGAGAAGTACTGATGTATATTTCTTTGTGTTCTTAATCAAAAAATGATCACAGTCTCATTTCTGAAGAGCAGCGAGTTTTGTGCAGGTGTGTCAATCGCACCAATAATGATCTGAACCAAAAATGATCCCAGCTTCATGAATGTTTCAATAAAAGATCTGCATCAAACTCCTTAAAAGTTCCAGAGGTTGCATAGGTGTGGTTCTGGATGAAATCAATGTTTTTTAACAGAGTTTAGTGACATTATCAAACTTTCTGTTGAATGTATTTTCCATTGATATATATCATGTGTCTATCGCATAAACAGTATAATCGTTTTATGGCCCAGCCTTAATGTGACAGTCGTTCCTCAGAGTTGTTTATCTTCTTTACAGACTCCAGGAGAGGGAGAACACAAGATCATGGAGTTTATTCGCTCTGAGAACGCTAAACCTAATCACAACCCAAACACCCGACACTGCCTGTATGGTCTGGATGCTGATCTGGTACTGATCTGATTTCTGTGGTCTGGATGTAGACAGAGCTCTACCTTATTGCTCTTCACATTGCTCACCCCTTTGTCTTCCTTGTTGTAGATAATGTTGGGTCTAACCAGCCATGAGCCAAACTTCTCGCTGCTCAGAGAAGAAGTTCGCTTTGGGGGAAAGAAAAACCAGAAAAGGTTCTCATCCATCCCAGTTTTTGAAGAGCTGACTTCTTCTGTTATTCACATCTGTTTGGTCCTTTTCCTTCTCTGTCATGAACTCTGCTTTTTGTTTTTCCTTTCAGAATCACAGCTCCAGAAGAGACAACTTTTCATTTGCTCCATTTGTCTCTGATGAGGGAGTATATTGACTATGAGTTCTCTGAGCTCAGGGTAAGACACACACCAGTGAAGTAGGAAATAAACAGGCCCATCAGTTCAACTGTGTATCCAATGCAAGACAATAAACACTAGTTCCACCTCAGGCGTTTTATTCCTCATGTTGTGGTTGTTAAATGGTGTTTTTCAGAATCAGCTCGGCAGTGAGTACGACTTGGAGCGAATAATAGACGACTGGATTCTGATGGGCTTCCTTGTTGGAAATGATTTCATCCCTCACCTCCCTCATCTTCACATTAGTCACGATGCTTTGCCGCTGCTGTACAAGACCTACATCAGTGTTCTACCCAGTCTGGGCGGTGAGAGACACAGGACCACTGAATAAAACAGTTCTATTACACTTGAAAGAATTCCATAAGCATGAGTTGCTGTGGCATTTCCTCTGTTTCCTATTTCCAATGCAAAAAAGTTAGTTTGATTACTACTTGTGCATGTCCAGTCCATATTGTGATCTGCTTCTGTGAAGATTTTCATATCTACAAAAGAAACTAAATTCTGTTTTTATCTCAGGTTATCTGAATGAGAATGGCCATCTGAACCTGAGAGCCTTTGAGAAATACCTGGAGAAACTTGCTGAGGTGAGAAAAGTTTGCAGTTGGGTAGCAGTAAGAAATACAGCCTGCAAAGTAGTTTAACCCTTGAACACCTGAACCCCAAAATACCTGCCTGGACTATTTTGCTTATCTTGACCATGAAACGGCCAAAAAATGTCCCGTGACGAATGGCGCTTTTCCACTATACAATTCCAGCCCGGCTCGGCTCGGCTTGGCTCTACTCTACTCTACTCGGCTCTACACGGTTTGGTTAGCTTTTCCACTAGCCCGAGTACAGACTCACGGTGGGCGTGGATCTTATAACACTGCTGTGCTAAAGTGCTGCACAGAAGTGCGTGCATGTTCATCTATAACGCGACACAAACATAATTTTGTACTAACATATGTGCCACCGTGGTCTTTAAAGGAAAAAAACATTTCAAAAGATTTCATTACAGTAATACAGCGGCTCATATTAGGGGGCATGACAACAGAGGTAAACAACAGCCTTGTGCTGCTGCACGTGGAGGAAAATGAAGGAGCTGCTTCCTGATGCCAACTCTTCACTAGATCCAGTGAGATCACTTTAATTTTTGAATTTTGGGCCTGGAATACCAGATTTTTTGTTGATCATCATTCTTCTTTGAACTGGTTTTCCTTTTTGGTTCCCTGTGGATTAATGGACTGATTGGTGCTTAAAGACTCTCGTGGCAGACAGATCGGTCCTACATCGACAAACTTTGATTTAATTCAAAAGACTCTTTAAACCGAACTATCTTTGCTGTTAACTTCTTTTTCGTTTAAAAAAGGACTTTTAACTTATTTAGGAATCATGAAGGAGCATTTTAGGGCTGTATTTTGTCTTCATTCAGTCTGGTTCTGTGCTGTCGGGTTTAAATGTCATGAAAAACCCGTCGCTGACTTATTCGTTTGCCTCTTGTAAGTGATTTGTACAGAGTCAGAAGCTGCAGAGACGACATTCTCTGACCAATGAGTGACCAGCAGTCCGTCCACGTCACCTTTTAGTATCGGCTTTACTCGCTTGGAACCCGGGTAGAGTAGGTACTAAAAACTGGCGTCTGACGTGTAGTACTGCGCTAATGGAAACGCAACACAAACCGGGTAGAGCCGAGTAGAGTAGGGCCAAGGCGAGTCAGTGGAAAAGGGCCATAAGTGTATCGGCCCATTTTTTCTGGAATACTAAAAACTTTCAATATCTGGTTTCATTTCCAATTTACTGCATGTTATGTGAAAGAGAAACACTTTCAACTTTAAACTGAAGAAATACACAAACAGAGAATTGGGTGTTTGAGGTTTAGTGAAGAAAAAAACACTTAAAACAAACAGATCGATGCGCAAAACACACATTCTCATATACAATATAAACACAGGACGTTACTCCGTTCTAAAAAGGTTACTATATTCGTCAACAGTAAAATACTCACACATGCACAAATAAGACTCGGTACGGCTTTCCAAAAGAGTCACCACACAATACAATCATCAAATTATGCATGAAAGAAAGTAAAAACAAGATAAAGAGAGCTTCATTCATCCTGAAATTCAACCGTGTAATGTTACCTTTTCTCACAAGAAGTTGCTCCAGATGCTTCTTTGTCTCAAAATCGTACAAAACCTTCAGTGGAGTTTTTTTTAACCCAAAAGGATCTTTTTTTTTGGCATCCTTGGACGAACTCCGCTCTCTTTTCTCTGTGCCTCCCTCTCATCCATCCACTCCACGGTCTGTGTGTTTATTCATGGATTTCCTTAAATGCATGAGTGAAATTACCGTAATAACCACATATTGACTGAAAGAGCAACTTCTCAGCTTTCAGAAACCGTTGGAATTTTTCCGATTGTGTGAACCGTTAAGGAGTAAATGGCATTCAAAAGCAAATGTGTCGGCGCCACACATCCGCCGTTAAAGGGTTAATCTGTAAAAAGTTGCGAGCTAAGTTAGGATAAATGATGCTCTTTGATTCTTTTCCCACAATGTTACTTCACCATTTACTGCTCCTTCTCTCCTCCAGTTTGACAGGGAACATTTCAGCGAAGTGTTCGTGGACTTGAAGTGGTTCGAGAGTAAAGTTGGTAACAAGTATCTGAACGAAGCTGCTGGACTGGCTGCAGAAGAGGAAGCTGCAAACACGAACCTCAACAAGAATGAGGTGTGCTGGGAAACAATACTTAGAAACATTTATCACTTGTCTTGTGTCAGAAATGTAACGCTGTTCTTGATAAGTAAAACACCTGTCATGTGTGCAGGATTCCCTCAGTCTGACCACACCAGAAAAAGTGACGCCCGCAGGAAAAGGACTAACAGGAGACGATGAGGAGGAGGAAGATGATATGTTTGAGACCGAGTTCAGACAGTACAAGCGCACCTACTACATGACAAAGATGGGCGTGGATGTGGTTTCTGAGTGAGTGTTAAAGGGCACATTACACAGAGTGAAAGCCAGACTATAGGACACACTTTTAGAAGAGCTGAATATGTCATATACAAATAACAGATATTGCTAGATTTTCCGAAAACACAACAAGCTAAATCTGTGTTTGATTTGTTTAAAAATGAGAGGTGGAGTCGTCTTCAGTAGAGATGGGATTTATGGCTCTTTGAGAGGAGCTGGATCTTGGTGAGCCGTTCCTTTCAAAGAGCCGTTCAAAAAACTGGCTCCTTTAGCTAATTTTTGTATTTATTAAGTTTTAAGACACCAGCCTGGCCTTAACTCATTTTATCTTGGAAATAATCACTGGGAGGAATGAATTTAGATATCCCACCAATATGAGTTTGAATTATTCTGAAATATTGACTTTAACCTTATTGACGTGTGGATTAGATTTTAAAGTCTGATCTGGATTCATTGTAAATATTCCACAGGGTGGCGCCATATCACTCTGCTTTGACAGTGACGTCACTATTTTGAATTACCCCTTGTACAAATTCTGTGTATTTTATACAGGTGTAAACCATGACTTGAACACACATAAACATTAAAAAACAAAACAGGCTACAATGAATTTCTGTGCAAAACAGATTTTAGTGAAACGATTAAAACACAATTTGTTGCTCTGTAAGAAAGTTAAACCCTGAGGAGGACACCTGAACTGTCTTTGGGTTCATAGCAGCCTTTACCTGAGTATCACAATATTCTAAACAACTGTTATTTTTGATAGAAAATGTCAGGAAAAAAAACTTGCAACACTGTACTTCAATTACGAAAACTATTCCAAGTATTAGAAAAAAGATTCAACTAAAATAAATAAGAAGAAAATGTGGACATACAGCTCACTATTACTGCCAACATAAACTCTGCATTGACTGGTGGACTGTCCTACAAGTGTGAGCAAATGAGCTCCTTTTGGAAAAACAGGAGATCTGCCCTTTCAAGTCTTACTTGAACAAAATCAAAATGCAATGTAAACAAATACAAAGCAGTTTCTATACTTTATGGCTTCTTCTCCCAGTCCATCTTGTCTTTGGCGCTTGCTGCTGCTCTCCGAAGCAGGGGGCACTCACGTGATCCATATTTGTCCTTTTTTTTTGCTGAGCAAGATTTTTGTGAGAAAGGAATTAAACACCTGTCCCAAATAATCACCTGGACCAAAATAAACGCTAGGTCTGCGCAGTGATTCAAACAAATAAAGCCCCGACTATTATTTGGTATTTTACAGTATATAAGTCCTATCGCATCTTCCTCAACATTTAACTTTGGATGAGTATCTACACTCATAGGATACAAGTTATTTTCCCCAAATAATCAGGGTTTTAGAAACTCCACCTCATAAGGACAATGAAGAAACTTGAGATAGAAAAAAAAAAGATTGAAGTCAGTCAAACATTTGTCTAAAGTTTCTCTGTGTTTTTGCATCAGGTACTGTTTACCACAAGTGGCCCTAACCTGTGTATCTGTTTTTCTATTTGCAGTGAGTTTCTTGCAACGCAGGCCAAGTGCTATGTGGAAGGAATCCAGTGGATCCTTCACTACTATTACCACGGGGTTCAGTCCTGGAGCTGGTGAGAGCTTCTTTTCTTGTATCAATCTCTTCAAGATCTTTTATCACTGCTAGTTCCCGTGTCCTGAAAAATGGTTCCCTGAATGACTTAGAACAGCAGGCTGAAAAGTAACCATCAGGAAAGCTTTCCTGTTTTTTTTTTTAAGTTTTCCATCCGTTTGACTCTCTTCTATGGCAAGTGATTTTAACATTTAAAAGCTAAAGTGGATATGCAATGCAGATATCTGTAATTTATTTTCGCCTAGTCAAAAAAACCCAAAAAACATTCCAGATACCCGCAAATATATTCTGCCTATCTGAAATCATCATTTCAGATGTCTACAATATCATTTTGTATATCTGGAATATGTCACATTTTGCCATTCATGTGTATGGGGTTTCTAATTCAAGATGTCTGCTACGTTATTTCGAATATCCAAAATGTGAATTACGGATATCTGCAAATTAATTGTAGATATCTGTAATTCACATTCAAGATATCGCTAAATACATTTTGACTTGGCAAAATTGGGATTACAGATATCTTTAATTCACCTCAAGTCGAGATGTATGCAGTTCCTTTTTGGGATGTCTAAAATTAAATTTTGACTAGGTGAAATGAATTGTAGATATCTGTAAATAGAATATTGACTTGACAAAGTGTATTTCGAGACATCTTAAATTTGGAAGTACAGGTGTCTACAGTTGTGGATAGACAGAATGTATTTGCAGATATTTGAAATGTTCTTTTTGAGTAGGCAAAATTGAATTACAGACATCCTGAATTAAATTTCAGACTAAATGTATTCCTAAGTGTAATTACAACTAGTCAGACAAATGTTGTTGATATCTACAATGTTAATTTTGGATAGTCAAACTTAGCTTTTAAATGTTGAAACTCCCTGCCATACTCTTCATTCTTGTGTTTTTATTCCTTAGGTACTACCCCAACCACTACGCTCCCTTCCTGTCTGACATCAGGAATATATCAGGGTTGAAGTTGACCTTTGACCTGGAGAAACCTTTCATGCCCTTCCAGCAGCTGTTGGCAGTCCTGCCTGCTGCTAGCATGCAGCTACTCCCGGAGAGTTATAGGGTAACATACGCCTATAAATATGAATATATCCTGAAGTGTACACCGTTTAGGCACATAATCCACATGGCCGCAGTGCAGCAGATGTTTTTACACGTAGCAAAACATTTTCAATGATTAGGAGTGGTAAATATGAGGGGTGTTGCAGGAAATCAACCTTGAAGAATGAGGATTATTGTTTTTGATGTTTCAGCACCTAATGACCAGTGAAAGTTCCCCCATCATTGAGTATTACCCTCTGGACTTCAAAACGGACCTGAATGGGAAGCAGCAGGAATGGGAGGCTGTGGTTCTTATCCCCTTCATAGATGAGGTACACACACACACACAGAAGCATAAATACACTGAGTCTACCACTCTGTGAACAGTCCACACTCATTAACAGTTTTTGTGCATGTGTGTTTACTAAACAGCGGTGCCTACTAGCAGCCATGGAGCCCTTCAACGACAAGATGACCAAAGCAGAGAAGGCCAGGAACCGTCACACCGAGTGTGCCGTCTACTCACATGACCCTGAGATTGACTTCACGTACAGCTCCAGCCTTCCACAGCTGTTCCCAGACATCGTTCACTGCCATGTCAGGTACATACACACACTTACATATTCCAAATATAAATAGCTCCGATACTAATAATACTTAAACCGTGGACTGGGGGTTATATCGAATACACTTGATGAATTGCTGGTTGTTGCAAGTGGGATGTATAAAATGATTGTATGTTGTGACCATCAAATATAAATTGCCAGGTAAATGTTTTGAGACGTCAGTATTTAATTTTCTTTGTAACTAGGTTTCTAAATATTTTACTGGAACTAAAGTGTAACTATAAATTTTGATATTAATTAATATCTGATATTGATTTTTCACTTTTTTGCTGAAAATTTGTAGAAATCTGACTGAAAAGTCTGCTTGAATCATCATACTGGTGTCATTTTTAATGAAAGTGTTGAATTGAACATTTAATATAGTGATTAACAGGAGAAATCAAAATATTGAGATATATATCGTGTATTAGGATGTAGCCAAAAAATATTAACGTATTGGTTTTAGGCCTTACCGTGCGGCCCTACATGAAACTTTTTAGTTTCTCTTGAATGAGCTTTCATCATCTCAGTCTTCTGCATCCACTGTGATAAAAAAAAAATACAGAATATACTATCAAAGTATGTGTCATCAAGTCAGAGAAAGGCTACATTAAAACCTATATGATTCACAAGTTATTACTGCCATTACTGGTTTGTTCACTAAATAAACTCTATTTTACATTTAAACACGACCATCTTACAATTAAAAAGGTCAAGGTGGCAATGTCAGATCAATGTTGAGGGGGATAGTTGAGTTTAATTTGTCCTAGCTTTTCTAAGGCTTTTCGATGCAGTACAAAAAAATATTGTTGTTGATCATTTTCACATAAATTAACACAGAATATTGAAACATGATACTTTTCTCTAATGAAGGATAACAAACATCCCGATGGACGCTTGGCACGTCCAATTGAACCATCGCAGCAGAAGTGTGGACCGGTCAGCTCTGTACTTCTGTGGTTTCCCAACTCTCCAGCACATCAAGCACAAGGTGTGTGTGTGTATGTGTGTGTGTGTATAGATTACGCAGCAGATGCAGTGATGCATTTTGTACTGAAACCCCTGTTGAAAAACCTCAAACAAAACATGACTCTGAATGTTTTACCTTGTAGATCTTTTTTGAAAACAAACACTGGAACTTGAATGAAAGTTGCAGCTATCTATGATCACCTAACTTCATTTCTTTCTCTCTTTCTCATCCTCATCCATGGGCTGCCTCACCCACAGTTTTACAAGAAGAAGAGCGGAGTTGTCGTGTTTCAGCAGAGCAGCAGAGGAGAGAACATGATGCTGGAGATTTCTGCCAACAATGATGAAGAAACGGTGAATTCCTCTTTTTTTTTTTTTTTCCGAATCCGACCTTATTTTCATGAAACAGCTACATTTGAAACTTATTTCTCACTCAAATCACATTTTCACTGTTGGATTAGAAGTAGATAAAAGTAGCTTTTGCTTTGTTTTGTTTTTGTTCCAGAAGTGACGCCAGAGCAGAATTACCTCAAACTTGCTTTTGTTTAATGGTTGGCCAGCAAGAAACTAGTGTTTGCAGCTTACTTGACATTATTGGTCATTTGGAGTCTTCGTCTATGCAGTATTGACAAAGTTTTGTGGATGTAGAGATGAAAAGTTTGTTTTAGGTCCTGTATTGCCACAATAATGACCTGTGAATGAGGATAGTGTTAACCAGATATCTAACCTGTGTATACATACAGTCACTTCTTGTGACAAAAAAGTAGTAAAATAAGATAGAAAAAGATTTTTGAAAATCTTAAGGCCTTAAAACCATCAAACACTCACCATTATGAGCACACAAACAGTGCTTTGTACATTGATTTATATCACTAAAAGCTGATCTGGACTTACTTACCTCAGAATAATGCATCAGGAGTAAAAACATGTTTCATCCTAATTTTACTTCTCCATGCCTTAACCTACATTTGTTTTTATATGCAGCTGTATTTTGTAGAAAATCTCAAGTTATTCATGAACTAATACTGAGGTTAAAAAAAGAAATTCAGCCAAACTTAGTGAGGTTAAATTTATGTTCCACTGGATAATATTGTAGATTCCTGCAACAAAGCAGTAACTTTTTTTTGTTTCTTATCCACTTTTTTCTTTTTTCTTTCTCTCCTGCCTCTTCAGGTGTGTGATGATGTTGCAGCTCAGGTCTTGGGCAAATCTATATTTGTCAACTGGCCGCATCTAGAGGAAGCACGAATCATTGCAGTGTCAGATGGAGATGTCAAGTAAGACTTAACGTCACGCCTCATAAGTTAGCAACAGAACAAAGAAAAGCTACTCTTGAGATGACAAAGATACAACACTTTACAGCTCTGGAAAAAATAAAGAGACCACTGCAAATTTTCAGAAATCAGCATCTCTACATAAGTGACAGTCATTCCATTGCAGTGTCTGTTGAATTCCAACACAGACACACCTGTTTCTACCTGTTTCTACCTAACAAGGTACTGATGAGGTGATCACCTGAAACAAATCTTGTTTAACTTGTAAATGTATAAAAACATTGCTGTGGTCATCACTCTCCTCTGTGAAGCTGGTGGAGAACATGCCAGGATGCATGAGAGATGTTATTGCAAATCATGGTTATTCTACCAAATATTAATTTCTGAATACTTTCAGAGTTAAAACATTAGTAATGTGTTGTTTAAAATTGAATATGAACGGGGTTTTTTTTGCATTATTTGAAGTCTGAAAACTGGGCTTTTTTTGGGTATTTTGACCATTTTTCATTTTCTGCAAATAAATGCTCTGAATGACAATATTTGGAATTTGGGAGTAATGTTGTCAGTAGTTTATATAATAAAACAAAAATATTCATTTTACTCAAAACAAATACCAATAAATAGCAAAATCAGAGAAACTGAAAAATTTGCAGTGGTCTCTTATTTTTCTTCCAGAGCTGTATGTATTGTCTGTTTGGCTAGTTATTAGTTACGACGTCATTGCTAAGATTTATTTTTTCAGTGTACAGAACATGAGCTGAAGTTCAAAGCTGATATCTCTGTGTGCAGATTTTGTCTTGAAGAACCTCCAGGTGTCCAGAAAGTGTATGACAGACCCTCCACACCTCCCCCCACCAAAGTCACCTGTCTGTCTGATAAGGAGCAGAAGGACTGGGTGAAGGATGTCCAGGGACTGACTGAACAGTAAGAATAAAAGATCAGCAAAACACACAACTGGGGTTGAAAAATGTAGAAAAATGGCATTAACATTTCAAAATACTCAAAATGCTTCGATTTACTTTGTTGAGAGATAATACTGGTGCTGATTTTTTGGTTTTTGTTTTTGTTGGAAGAATCTTTATGCCCTGATGAAAACATATTTTTAAGTACATTCATATGAAGTGATCTTGGGTGGTCTTTCTCTTCCTCGACTGGACAAACAGTATACATAGATCGCCATGTTTGTTTCTAAGTTCAGTTTTGTCATATGGTCATAAACTTCAGACTCTGGGCTGCCCCCCCACTTGAGCAGGGTTCCTACACATCCTTAAAATGTCTTAAATTCAGCAAAATGTTATATCCTGGTCTTAGATGAATTACTCAACGATCTTAAACTTGTCAGGGCAAGGTTTGTAAATGTTTCATTGATTTTATTTTTTCGCGGGACTTTTCGAGAGGAAGATGCAGAATGGATACTGTCTTACATGCTGCGGATATAAATTGTTATCTAGGTTATGGGTTACTGTTTGCACTTTTACCTACAACCGTTGACCAGAGAGCACTGAGTATCACTTTATGCTCAATAAACAGACAAAAAGTAAACTTGAATGGGTCTCATTACGTGACACACATGCTATGATTTAGTTGCAGAGTCCCCCAACCATCGACCATATTTTTTGGGTCAATGACGTGACGTCCCTTTTTTTGTGTCCGAGTGCAATATTTCCTTCCATCATGAATTGAGTATTTCATCACATGTATTTCTTTATTCTATGAAACCTGTGTTATTTGAACACATCTTTAAACTATTAAAATATAACATGTTTTTTTGTGTTTTGGTTCCTCAAACCCCCAAAATGTCAGGTGGTGCAACCGTCCTGACAAGTATCCACAGTAATTAAACTCTAAAAATTGAATGTCAGTTATTGTAACTGGAAATTAAAAATACAGTGGCATTATTTTATGCTTGAACCTTTTTGAATAAAACATTCTTTGCAAAGAAAAAGAATTTTAAAGCTGTTGACAAATGTAAAAAACTTTCGTCCCGTAATTTTCACCTTGTCAAATGTCAGGGTGGTGCAACCGTAACATTAGACTTTTATTTTAAAGTGAAGAGAATAAAATAGGAAACAGGAAACTGCATCAGCCAGAGGAGCCCAAATGACATTTGTGACTAAGTGGAAAAGTTTGTAGATTTCTCTGAAATACTGATAAAAAAGCTTTTTTCACTTCATTGGTGACTGGAACACTTTCCATGTCAGGTGGTACAACCATGAGACATGTTGGCCAACTACTGAAATCTGTTAGAAAACATAATTCTTTACTCAGAAATATGTTTTTTATCCATTTTCAAAGAACTTTTCAAAAATACGTTTTTAGACCCTCTTTTTTTGTCAGTGACCCTTATGTGGTTTTGGTGTCGTATTTCATACAAAGTGGCTTTGAAAGGTCTTAAAAAGTCTTAGATATGACTTGCCCAAACCTGCAGGTACCCTGTTGTGGATGTTTTGGTTAACAGCAATGCCAACGTACAGGATGTATGGAAATGTGAGCAGTGACGGGAACATCGTTTGACATGGACGTATAGATTTACTTATTAAGGAGAATAAATGAGCCTTAACAATGTGTGGACAATCCTGCATTGGTGTTTGCTTTGGTCGACGAAACACTACAGTACAAGTGAAAACATCCAAGAAGACCCTTACACAAAGACTCAATTTATTACCTGGATCAAAACTAAGCAAAGAAGCCAACAGTGAGAAAGCCCCCTCATTTATTTTATTTATGCAAACCCCATCAGACCCTTCCTTTTTCAGAAAAGTGATTGATTCATTTTCTTTGTCTCTTGTAGTTACTTGAAGAGGAAAGGCATCACGGTGAACGAGACAGCGGTGGTTTTGTACGGCCAGCTGCTGACAGGAAGGAAGTACGTCCCCAAAGCTGACGGCGTGGTGGAATTGGAGAAACAGTGGGCCAAGCAGGTCCTGCCTTTTGCCTTCCAGACTGTTGTAAAGGTATGCTCCAAGTCACACCAAAACAGCAAAGACACACACACTTGCCGATTATCTTAAACCGATTATCTTATCTTAAATCTTCAACACACACACACACTACAAGATTTGAAAATAATGACCAGCACACACTACAGGATTCTATCAAGATTATCTGTTCAGACCAGAGACAGCAATGCACCATGTAATCCTGCTCATATAATCAACATCATTTATGAACATTTTATACTAACATATGTGCCACCGCAGCCTCTCTATAGGAAAAAGCTTTAAAAAGTTTTAATTAAAGAGATACAGCGCCTTGATGGTGGGCGGCATGACAACGGAGGTAAACAACAGTCAGCCAAAACTAAATTACAGCCAAAACTCTGTGGTAGCAACTTAAACACTACTTATGAATGCACTGCCACGCATTGCTGATGACTGTCCTGCTCGCTGCTCTTTCCATCTTTTTGGTTTGGCGGCTCTCTCTGATTGGCAGCAAAATCGAGTTGCGTAATCATCCTGATAAATATCAAACATGTTTGAAAATGATTAGGGCGTCTGCGAGCTGATCGGGGAGCTTAAGATCGATCCTTCACCCACACACACTAGAAGATAATCAGGGCCAACGATCGGGGCCCAATGCTAAAAAAAATGGGGCGACTCTCAGGAGGGCAGGATCAGGACAAAATCAGGCTGATGATCCTGTAGTGTGAGCCAGGCTTTACAGCATTGATAAAAAACACCTTTGACCAGTAACACTCTACTAATGCAGCATGATGCAAACAAAAGCACCTGATTAAACTTTAAAAAAAGACTTATGTGAAAGTCCAGAGGAGAATCTATGACTGAGATATTGATGCTGAGCTGTGGTGTTTTCCATCAGGGCCCTGAGGATACAGGATGACCAGTCTGAGTTGAGGAGGAGCTCAAACACACTAATTTTTAAAATAAATCTTAAAATTGCAACAATCTTTGTCTCGAAATTATGTGAACAGTGTGTAAAATCCTGATACAACACATTTTGTGTTTTTTTGTGTGGAAAGAAGAGTTAAAGATGTTGATTTGAAAGGATGATGTTGGTTTAAAAACATTGAAAAATCAATAATGCAGAAAGAAATACTGCAGACTAAGGCCCAATCCACACGAAGACAAAACGAGGTCAAAACGCATAAGTTTTTTGCAGAATCTGCGTACCATCCATACGAAGACAGTGTTTTGTGGGTCTGTAAATGATCATTTCTGAAACCAGGTACCAAAGATTTAGAAACACTGTCTACGCGGCTCTGTGTAAACTGGCTCCCCGCAACTTTTCAGATACGCTGACGTCATATTTTCACATCGTCACTGATAGGCATGCGCCACAAGCGGCACTATGGCAACAACAACAACAACAATGGCGGCGTACTATGTAGCGTATGTGTTGATGAAGCTGGTGACCCTGCTATCCCTTTAGCAGCAAAATCTCCTTCTTCTCAACCACCACAGAGTTGAACAAACAATTACATCTCTGTTTACAACTTTTGCCAAAAGTGTTCATGTCCACTGTTTTTTCTTCTGTTTCCGCTTGTTTCCCTCACATCGTTACAGCGCCCCTAGAGGTCTGGCAAGTGTTTTACAGCGTCTTCATGTGTATCGAGTGCATTCATATAAACGCACACATTTTCTGAGACACCTTCATCTTTATGACGATCGTTTTGGAAACTGTTAAGCGTTTTGACTTTGTGTGGATGAGGCCTAAGACTCGGGTTAGCTTTTATTGTCATCATTGATTTTTATGAATTAATAAGCTTAAGGTAACATCCTGTAATGTCCTGCTTTGTGTTGAAGATAGTAAGTTGAGTGTCAAAGAGAAAAAGTTGTCATGAGTCATTATTTTTCAATTCATTGTTCTAGCTTTCATAAACTTAAACATGGTCATCCTCACTCTATTTTTTCAAAAGCATCTTTTCTGTGTCTTTTTGTCTCATCTTCTCAGGACATCAAGGCCTTTTACTCATCCCTGACCTGCTTTAAGAGCTTAGATGAGCTCTTTCCTCCAGCTACCACTGTCTTCATGGTGGGGAACCCGTACTACGGTGCCATGGGAGAGGTGTGTGAGCTCTTCTCTGCCTCAGACAGAATTGCAGCGTGTACTGTGTACTTGCTGTTCAAATTACAGAGAACATCCCTTTTGTAATTGTCTTATCTTTGGCTCAACAGGTGCAGGATTCGAGTGATGTCATAAAGGACGGTCGGATACGAGTGGTTTTCAATGTTCCCCATGAACCACAGCTGGAGCCCTTAATCCAGAACCAGCACGTAAGAGACACACACGCACACACACACATTCACGGAGGAAGAGCCTCCTGATGTCACTTTTCGCTCTCACACGTACCATGGCTTGTGTTTGCTTATTTCAGAAATACTGTGTGAAGTACAGTCCGGGTTACGTTCTGGCATCTCGTCTTGGCATTACAAGCTACCTCGTCTCCCGCTTTTCCGGAAGCATCTTTATCGGCCGAGGCTCCAAGAAAAAGTAAGCACTCAGTGTATCTCAAGAAGCTGTTTCAAGCAATCAAAAACAGTGTTTGTCTGCTTACGTTCTTTTAATTTGTTGATCAAATATCAATCTGGGTGTATGTGGGGATAATATTTGTAAACTCTCTGTAACACTAACTAAAAAAAAAAAACATCTGTTTCTTTGTCTGCAGTCCTTGTGGAGAGCAAAAAGCCAATGTGGGCCTGAACCTCAAGTTCAACAAGAAGAACGAGGAGGTTCCTGGATACACTAAGAAAACAGAGAAGGAGTGGCTCTACTCTGCTGCTGTGGAGGAACTGCTGGCTGAATACCTGGACAGGTGTGTGTTATCACAGGAGCCCAGCCCTCTTTCTTCTTTCTTTATCCCCATCAAGCCTGTCATCTTAAATTATGTTTATGGTTTCACAGGTTTTCTGAAGTCTTCAACACAGTGTCCAGGAACAGTCATGATGATGTTTTCTATGAAGATGACATCTGGCCAGGACTGGAGGAGAATGGGTAAGAGGCATTACAGAATGCATTTTTCTCTATGGACCTTTTTTAACACTCATTTTGAGGTCCTTTTAAGGTCTGCATTTGTCATTTGAATGTTTTCACTACTCGTGAATAACCCCTGATGCTAATGAACTCTCCACAGGGCGGAGAAGGTTGCTGAAATCACAGCATGGCTGAAAGGTCATCCAGTGAGCTCGGTCAGCAGNGGCTCTACTCTGCTGCTGTGGAGGAACTGCTGGCTGAATACCTGGACAGGTGTGTGTTATCACAGGAGCCCAGCCCTCTTTCTTCTTTCTTTATCCCCATCAAGCCTGTCATCTTAAATGATGTTTATGGTTTCACAGGTTTTCTGAAGTCTTCAACACAGTGTCCAGGAACAGTCATGATGATGTTTTCTATGAAGATGACATCTGGCCAGGACTGGAGGAGAATGGGTAAGAGGCATTACAGAATGCATTTTTCTCTATGGACCTTTTTTAACACTCATTTTGAGGTCCTTTTAAGGTCTGCATTTGTCATTTGAATGTTTTCACTACTCGTGAATAACCCCTGATGCTAATGAACTCTCCACAGGGCGGAGAAGGTTGCTGAAATCACAGCATGGCTGAAAGGTCATCCAGTGAGCTCGGTCAGCAGGGCGTCGTGTGACCTTCAAGTGCTGGACTCCGCCATAGTGGAGCGGATTGAGGAGGCAGTGGAGAAAGCCAGGGTGAGTCTGACACAGAAAACCTCACACTTTTGTGCTCAAAAGTTTACAGTTTACAAAAGCTTTTCTGTCTCTCATGGTTAGTGGTTGGGTGAAGCCGTTTATAAACTAACAACTGTGTTTACTCTTTTTATATCATAATGAACATACACTTTCAAAATGACCCTGATCAAAAGTTTACATACCCCAGTTTTTAAGGGTTTTAAGCTCGAGGTCTTTTGTGCTAGTTGTGGATGAGGGTCTTTATTTTCTCAGATGGTAAAACTGCCCATTCTTCTTGGCAAAAAGCCTCCAGGTCCTGTAAATTCTTGGGCTGTCTTGCATGAACTGCAGGTTTGACCTCTCCCCAGTGGCTCAATGATATTGAGGTCAGGAGACTGAGATGGCCACTCCAGAACCTTCACTTTATTCTGCTGTAGCCAATGGCGTTTGTTCTGCTGTAAGTCAACTTGGTCTTGTGTTTTGGATCATTGTCATGTTGGAATATCCAAGTACGTCTCATGTGCAGCTCATGGGCTGATGGGTGTAAATTTTCCTCCAGTATTTTCTGATAACATGCTGCATTCATCCTTCATTCATCACTTTAGACCAAGTTTCCTGAGCCTTTGTAGCTCACACATCCCCAAAACATCAGTGATCCACCTCCATGTTTCACAGTAGGAGTGGTGGACCCTTTATCATAGGCCTTGTTGACTCCTCTCCAAATGTAAAGTTGATGGTTGTGGACAAAAAGTTTAGTTTTGGTCTCATCACTTCAAATGACTTTGTTTTGGAAGGTGTGAGGCTTGTGTCTATGCTGTTTGGCGTATTACTAGGGGGATACTTTGTGACATTTGCGTAGAAATGGCTTTCTTCCAATGACTCCACCATGCAGCCTATTTTTCCTGAAGTGCCTCCTTATTGTGCGTCTAGAATTTTTTTTCAGAGTTCTCTTTTTCATCTGGAGTTATTTCTGGGTTTTTCTTTGCATCCCTAAGAATTTCCCTAGCAGGTGGAGCTGAAATTTTTGTTGGTCTACCTTACTGTGGTTTAGTTTCAACAGAATCCCTCATTTTCCACTTGTTGATCAGAGTTTGAACACTGCTTATCGGCATCCTCAATTCCTTGGATATCTTTAAATCGTCCTTTCTTGTTTTATACAGTTGGATTACCTTTTCCTGCAGACCCTTTGACAATTTTTTTGCTTTCCCCATTGCTCAAAATCAAAAAATGTCAGTGCAGCACTGGAATGATGAAAGATTCAAGCGTCCGTCAGGAGCTCAGAAACTCAGTGACCTTGTATACACACACACTGATGAGAAGCAAATAGATCAGGGTGGTTGAGGGTGGTTACCTTTAGTAGCCATTCAACCCCATTTGTGTCAATTTGTGTTCATGTTATCATGAAAAAATCACCAGGGGAAGTAAACTTCAGATCAGGGTCATTTTTGAAGTTTCTGTTCTCATTATGATCCAAAAAGCGTAATCACAGTCGCTGGTTAATAAATGTTTTCACCCAATCACTAACCATGAGTGAAAGAAAGGATTTTATGTTCTCATTCATATTATCTGAAAAAAGGCCAAGTAGTTGTAAACTTTTGAGCACTACTGTATTCTACACGTCTTAGTCCCTCACTCTTATAACTTTCTTCTCAGGTGAAAAAGAGCAGCAAGAAAGTCCGTGTGACAGTCAAGCCTCATCTCCTCTTCAGGGTGAGTATGTTTTTCTTGTTCGGGTCATTTTGATCAATACTTCAGAGTTTCTTAACCTTTGAGATGCCAAATCTGCCAGTACAAACAACACTTAACTTTAAATGAGTGACTCTCCTCAGGATACCTGAAATACACAAATGCAATGTGAAAAACTTTGATTACTACTGAGTATATCTACTGGTCCTCATTACTTTTGCAATATGTTTTTTAATTGTATAGAGACTTCATGGACACCCTAGATCTGAATTGTTACCAGCTTAAGTCACACTGCAGTAACAGTAGAAGTCAGAGCAAGTGTCTGTGACTTATTTTCAGTTTAAAAATGATATGATTATGATTCTTATGAGCCACATTCACTTGACAAAGTCCAGAAAAGTTTCTTATTTTGAGATGTTAAAAGTTGAGTGTACTTTCTGCCAATGGGAAAAAATGTGCTAGTTTATTTTGCTTCATTAAGACATTTTGATTTTAAAAAAAGCATTGCCATATTAGTTTTTTTGTTCAGCTATTTAGGAATCTTTTTTGATATCTTGAAACAATATATTTTTTGCACTTTTCAGATGAATGTGGCTCCTATTTAATCAAATAATTTTTTTTTTTTTACTTGAAATGAGTCGCAAACACTTGCAGAGATTCCATTTTTTTTTCTGTGAAGAGAAGAAAAGGTCCAGTTTGTAGTTTGTGTGGTGGAGACGGTCCATTGGAGTTTGTTAAACTGACTGTTTTTACTTACTAGTTATCTTTGATTATTATAATGACAAAAAATATTGGATATTTAAGTATTTAAGAAATTGTTGGAGTAATTTCTAGGCCTGAAAACCATCCCAAATTCTTTCGTTGTGTCATCTTGCTTTGATAATAAGCTTTGTTCTCCCCGAGGAGACTGAGGTATATTTAGATTTCAGGCAAACATCAATGGCACTTTTACCCAGTATTAATTTTCCATGAATGTTCATTTGTAGCCTCTGGAGCAACAGCAGGGAGTTGTGCCGGATCCAGATGCAGAGTATCGTCTGTTTGACAGAGTTGTCAACACCAGGGAAGGCTTCTCTGTTCCACTAGGACTCAGAGGAACAATCATTGGCATTCAAGGAGGTCAGTGCAAACTGATTTTTTTTGTTTGAATTGATTTTTTAAGACGGTCTATACCAGCAATTGCATGCACAAGAAGGATTGTACATTTACAATGCTCACACTTAAGTCGTTCTGTGTCTCTGTCTCCAGCGGACCGTGAGGCAGAAGTTCTCTATGAAGTTCTGTTTGATGAAGAATTTGCTGGAGGTCTAAATATCAGGTATATATATCTGGTTTATATCAGACACTTAGATATTTTCAGATATAAACCAGAACCTGAAACCTCAAACTTCCTGGATTGATTTCTGACCAGTCATGTGCTTTGCTGTGTCCTCAGGTGTACGTCACCACGGGGTTACCGCCTCCCTCCCTGCGCTCTCATCAACCTCTCCCACGGGGCCAGAGTTGATCCTGCGTCCCATAAACTCACCGCCGTGGTCAAACCTCAACCGGCTGCAGCTGCACACTTTAACTCACAGCGTCAGCTGGGCGGCCTCAACCACTCCCCGAGGTCCCCCTTCATACCCACACAGGTTAGAGAGATGACACGCCTTCACCTTTTTTCCTATCAGTGACTCAACGTGCTGCCTTCATTTACCTTTACTGTACACCTGCTTCTATCTCCTCTTTGTATCTGTAGCATAACAACAAACAGAGCAAAGCAGCCGCCCAGGGCAACAGGAACTCTCCGTCTCAGGGTCTCATCCAGAAGCAGCAGGGAAAGGTTGGTGCTGACTCACCCACGTGACTCTTCTCACAACAACAAACCCTTTGAATAGTGACCACCTAACATTTCTCTCCTTCACCAGAATAAAGATGAGTACAGTAACGTTTGGCAGTCTCTTCAGTCCTCTGGCCCTCCTCAGAAACCACCAGCTCACTGGCATAATAATGTAAGTCTTTGTTTATTGATAAATGCTTTTTTTCTTTTTTTATTTGAATACTGAGAAGCCATTTAATTCCTCTGAAGTTTCCAGCACATTGATCAGTTGAGGTCTGATTTAAGGAGAAATTTAACCAAATGTGGAAACTTGTGAGCTGCTCAATGATACGTGTATTTATTTCTCATTTCATATCCACAGTTATCATAGGCTTGAATTGTTGAAGTTTACAGAAATCTTAATAATTCAGACCCATGCCTAACAAAACTAACCAACCCTACAGCTCATCTCTCATGTGAGCATACAGGCCAAAAACAAAATTGGACATCACGTAGAGCGTGTGCAAAAAATTGCACTAGTCGTCCCTGACTGACAGAGCACAGCTGTGTAATTGTTGCAAATGAAAGCTTCCTGTCAAATGTTTCACAAAGATGAGAGAGTGTAAGTTTTGATATATGAAATTTACACCCCAATAATTTCCCCAAAACAGCCATATCTGTTATAAACTACAAAGAGCTTTTTCAAATTGTAAAAGCCAAAAATGCAACTTTGATATTTTGTAAGTTGACAGTTAATAAGTCAAGATGTGGTCATTTAGCTGTTACTTCAAAAAAATTCAAAATGTTTATTGTCAAACCTAGGACGGACAGACCCTACAAGCAAACAACCAGCAGCCAAACAAAGCTGTAAGTACAAACACACACTTAACATTTCGTGATTCCCATCTTGTGTCAGCATTGAAATTAAACATACTTTTTCTTTTTGGTGTCAAAAAACCCACAAAACGTCAGACACCGTCAGTGACATAGATTATATCCTCTGTCCTGACATCTGTCAGTTGTTGAGATGTCAGACAACAATTAAACAGTTTTGTTCTTGAATTTGATGCATTGAAAGGTTGAAAAAGGAAATCAGGATGAGTGCGAGGAAGTGAGCAGCTTTGATGAAGTATGTCAAAAATGGCAGCTGGGATGAATTTCTATTCTTATAAGGACTGATGTAGATTTGTGCAGTGCTGTTTTGTAAAAATATTTTATGAAATTATGTGAACTACTTTATAAACCCACACAACCTCTGTGAGAAAGAGGGAAGCTGATTGAATCATTATTTATTAACTTTTACTGGATAAGGTGAAAGAGTTTGATGCATCTTACTTCCCTCTGCTTTTCAGAATAGATGTTTAATTATTGATAAAACTTGTTCTTTTTTTCCTTTTTTATAAAACCAATAAGTTTGTTCTTTTTTGACTTTCTATTGTTTGTAGGTGCCTTTTTCTTAAGTTTCTTTCGTATTATATATAGACCATTACAATTCAGTTTAATTTTAAAGGCTCTTCCTCATCTGTTGTGGTCAGTACTTTGCAAAACGGGTCCATGAGAGAATCTTCTTTAAACCAGTGATGGGATCATGAGCTTCAATGGCTCAAATGTGTGTGGGAAGCAGACGTTGCGCTAGATGTTTTACTTGTCCGTCATTTTGACAGACAGGGTCGTAAAATTTCCGTCATGATGAATAAAGTTCAGTCAGTTAAAAAAAAAAAAACATAATAGATTTGCGAGCAGAGGAAATGTGCCCCTTACAGCGAGTAGAACACGCTTTTTTTAACAATTGAAATTAAAACACAACGCATCAAGTCCATAGCTCTTGAGCGAGCTGTCAGCAACGGGATAGCGGAGGAATTGAGTACACTGTCTGTGATAATTTCCAGATGCTCAGAGGGAAATCTCTTATCCAGAGATTTAATAAGCCCCGCGATGTACTCCTTTGATATTTCACACGCCGGTAGCAGGCAGAGAATGTAAGCGGAGCGAAGCGCCCGAATTTTGAAAAGAGCGTCGAGCTGGATTTTTTTTTTTTTTCTATGAATGGGGAGGCCGAGCGGGCGTGCCGTTTCCGCTCACGTCAAGGGTTTGATGCATAGTGCAGCGGGTGTGAGCCGATCTAATCATGAATAGCTCCTCTCTACACCTGCAGCTCTGGTGGATACTTTAAGATCACTAACTCGCTCATTTCGCTGTCAAGCTAAAAGGGATTCTGAGCTGAGTGTCCGGGCCGGCTCACTGCCCCATAGACCCCAGAGACGCCAAACGTCCGATGGGCGGTCCGTCTGTGGGCTACGGGGATGAATGAGAAGGAATTCGTGTCGGATTCTTGTGATATTGATTTTAAACAAAAGACGAGCACGTTCCAGGGCATATAATTAATCAATGAAATGTGCACACAGCAGTACATATTTCACCACTTTTTTTCAACATTTCAGGGGAAGCTGAGCTTCCCTTGCAGTCTTAGAGCAATCGCCACTGGACAGAACGTACAGGTGTAGTGTTTTGTATACACAAACGATCAGGGAACACATTTTTTATTCTCCTCCACCTATTTTGGGTCTAAGGCTTTAATTAAAGATATTCGTTTGGAGCGAGCGCAGAGCGAGTGTGGAGCGGAGCGGCATGAGGCAAGTTAGAGCAGGGAGCGAGGAGCGGAAACTCTCGCCGCTCCGCTCCGTTGACATGCTCTGGTAGCGGGGCCGATCGATGCATAAGTGTAAATGGATAAGGCAAGCCAGCATATCAGATAATGTGGGTTCATTCATACACAAGACAACACAATGCCTACTTAATTATGCACGCTCGCCACCAACTGGACAGGGAGTGTACTACAGGTGCTATATGTGAGTGATGAATGGATGAGTGATGTGATGTGACAGTGACTGGATCGCTTGCCGGTTTCTAATCCGTCAAAATGACAGACGGCATCAGGATTTTTCCGTCATTGCTCAAAAAAATCCGTCAAAGACGGAGAATAATCGGTTAACGCGACCTCTGGTGGGAAGTGAAGACAAGCCTGTGCATTCTGATAAAAAAAATAGCTTCTGCAACTTCAAAACAGGAGCAAATGAAAGTAAGATTTGACAAAGATGAATCAAAAAACACAGTTTGATTTGTATGATGCTGTGCAGCTTCAGAACTTTACACGAACCACATTTGGTAATGTGCTCCAGTCTTTGTTACAACTGTGTTTAGGAAGAGGATCGGAATGCATGTCTTTTGTTTTCTCAGTATGTTTCATGTTCTGTTTGAATAATGCTGTTTTTTGTGTGTCCAGGCTCCAGTAGGTGGCATCAGACTCTTGAAGAAAAATGAAGACGTCAACTCTCTTTTCCCCTCAAAGAACACGGCAAACAAGGTAAATACACGCCGGCGCGCACTCACACATAAAGACAGAAAATTCCGTCCGTAACCTCAGTGGTCATTATCCACATTTTTAATTTCCTCACTGTGGTGTTTGTGTAAGCTAATGTCTTTGCATTTCTACACCTTTTTCTGTCCTGTCATATATTTCTTTCTCTCAGACATCAACAGAGTTTGAGGACCTGATCGCCAACCTCAGAATCTCAGCTGGTAACCAGCAAACTCCACCCCCTCCTGCGCCTCAGCAACCACCAACCAGCCAATCAGACGGCCCGTTATCTCCACAGTCTTTCGCCATGGTGAGTACGAGAGGCAGAGATTAGATCTACCTTAGGTTACAAGAGGAGTGGAACTCTTGAAAGTTGAGAGTTAAATACCTAGACTGTAAATAACTTAACTCAAGAAAAATTTGAGGGCATAGATGTCAAACTCTGGCCCGCAGGCAAAATTTGGCCCAAAGTGAAACTGTTTTTGGCCTGCAGGGAAATGCCAAATGACTGTAATGGCGCTTTTCCACTACACAATTCCAGCCCTACTCGGCTTGGCTCGGCTCTACTCTACTCAACTCTCCTAGGTTTGGTTAGCTTCTCCACTAGCCCGACTACAGACTCACGGTGGGCGTGGATTTTATAACAGCTGCGCTAAAGTGCTGCGCAGAAGTGCGTGCATGTTCATCTATAATGCGACACAAACATAATTTTGTACTAACATATGTGCCACCGTGGTCTTTAAAGGGAAAAAAAAAAGCTTTCAAAAGATTTCATTAAAGTAATACAGTGGCTCAATGTCGGTCGTCATGACAACGGAGGTAAACAACAGCCTCGTGCTGCTGCACGCGGAGGAAAACGAAGGAGCTGCTTCCTGACATCAACTCTTCCCTGGATCCAGTGAGATCACTTTAATTTGAGATTTTTGGGCCTGGTATAGCAGAGATTTTTTGTTGATCAATCATTCTTCTTTGAACTGTTTTTCCTTTTTGGTTCCCTGTGGATTAATGGACTGATTGGTGCTTAAAGACTCTCGTGGCAGACAGATCACTCCTGCGCCAACGAACTTTGTTTTAATCAAAAAGACTCTTTAAACTAAACTACCTTTGCTGTTAACTTCTTTCTCATTTAAAAAGGACTTTTAACTTATTTAGGAATCATGAAGGAGCATTTTAGGGCTGTATTTTGTCTTCATTCAGTCTGGTTCTGTGCTGTCGGGTTTAAATGTCATTAAAAACCCGTCGCTGACTTATTTGTTTGCCTCTTGTAAGTGATTCGCACAGAGTCAGAAGCTTCCGTGACGACATTCTCTGACCAATGAGTGACCGGCAGTCTGTCAACGTCACGTTTTAGTATCGGCTTTACTCGCTTAGAACCAGGGTAGAGTAGGTACTAAAAACTGGCGTCTGACGCGTAGTACCGCGCTAATGGAAACGCAACACAAACCGGGTAGAAGTGAGTAGAGCCGAGTAGAGCAGGGCCAAGGCGAGTCAGTGGAAAAGGGTCATCAGGTTACAAGAGGAGTGGAACTCTTGAAAGTTGAGAGTTAAATACCTGTACTGTAAAATAACTTAACTCAAGAAAAAATTTAGAGCATAGATGTCAAACTCTGGCCCACGGGCAAAATTTGGCCCAAAGTGAAACTGTTTTTGGCCTGCAGGGAAATGCCACATGACTGTAAGAGTTAGCCTGCTGGTGTTATACAGCCCATGCAGCACTAATACCACAAATCCCAGAATGCTCTGCTTGTGTTTTGGCATGTCACTCAGGACAGGACCCACAAACACAACCTCCTCTGTTGACAGTCATAGGGATGCACCAAAATTTCTTGTCCTGCTCGTAACTTTGTAATGGTACAAAGAAGTAGCAAAATAATTTCTTCCAGTTCTTTGGTTTTTGGCCTGGGTTTCCTCAATTTTGGTTTTAGCCAAGGAATTTGACTTTGGTGCATCCCTGGACATTGGTCATGGTGACTTAATGCTACCACTGACACTGAGCTCTAAACCCAAAAAAGACAGACCTATTTGTTTTGTGTGTTATCATTAATTATTTGGTTTATTTGACCTTTTTTTTGTTATTTTTAACGTATGGAAAATACTTACCGTTGAAATTTAAATCAGAAGGTACATTATATTTCTGAAATTTTATATAAAATATCAATGCCATTGATGTGTTTTTACTTAATATTTAATTTTGCATGTGTGCAATATGAAGTATTCAGCTTTACTTGTTACATATTCAATGATAAAGTAAAGCTTGTTTTAGTCCATATAAAAAGGTTGTTTTATCTGGAGGAAGATTTTTTTAAATTAATGTCAATGCTGCGACTAGGGCGAAATGATATATTGTTATCATATTGATGGAGAAATGAAAATTCAAGATATTAATATCTCAATTCCAGTTATATCAAAGATATCAATGATGTAGATTTTCCCAGCTCACCCTGCATATAAAGCTCAGACAGTCACATGATTATTGGTGCCTTTCTGTTGAGCTCTTAACAGTCAACCCCACTTTCCACATCCTGTTATATTATGATGCTTTTTTTATTTGTCTGAAAAATGCTCAATTTCTTCTAAACCCAGTCACATTGTATCGTATCGATATCTAGATATCTGTCATTAATATCAAGATATGAAATTTTGTCCATATCATTCAGCCCTACCTACGACTGCTCCCAAGTTTTAAATTTTGGACCATGGTGTATTTGAGTTTGCCACCCCTGTTTTAGAGGATCCCAATCTAAGAACCAGAGAAGCCGACGTTTTCCACATCTTTTTGTGTGTGTTTATTGCAGAAAGGGACTCTGATGCTGAAGGAGATGCTGAAGATTGATGGTACTGGAGCAGGAAGTCCTGACATCCAGGAGATGTCTAATACCACCGCAGGTCATCAGCAAAACAAGAGAAGATCTTCCAAAAAACTTGGTACCAAACGGATCACAACACCAGCAATTCTCACCTCTGAGGTTGTTGTTGTTGATGTTGTGTATCATTCTAAATCCTCTTTGTTTACTCTCCTCCAGCAGCGAACATGAATAACCCTCAGAGTGATGGATCAGTACTGGCTCCCCCCTCCGCTGCTAACATCTCCAACACAATGCTGACCAGTAAAGTGTCTGAGCTGGCGTGTGTGTGTGTGGGGTTGGGGATGGCACCACCTGAGTTCAGCTTCATTGGTAACAGACAGGTAACCGCTGAAAGATCTTTTGAAGTAGCTTCTCAGCATCTAACTTGCCTTCCTGTGTGAGGAAGAGTTTGATTTTCTTCTTCTGGTGCAAACATCCCCACACCACTGACCCCCTCCCTTTGTGCTCTGTCAGGGTCTCGTGGTGTGTCAGGTGAAACTGTCCAATGGGCTGATGGTCCACGGTCCACAGTGCCAATCAGAAAACGATGCCAAGGAGAAAGCTGCCTTTTTCGCCCTCCAAAGACTGGTACAAAACACAGCTCAGTTTTACATTCATGTTAGAAAAACAACACATTTTGTTTGTTTTATATACCTCAGCAGTAACAGTGTCTTTGTCTGTGTCCTCGTCCTTATTTGTAGAATTCAGTGGGATCAGGCTTCCCTCTCCCGCCCCCTCTCTTCCCAGGAGTGAATCAGATACGACCACCACCCTTAGGAGCCATGCCTCCTGTTTTCAACCAAACAGGTTTGCTCTCTCACAAAGAAAAAGGTTTTATAACTCACGTCTGTTTTACTCGGGCCGGGACTTTAACATGTTAATTGTGATCAATTAATTACATTAACATTATCAAATTAAAAATATTTAACACATATTTATCACACCTACTGTATTTTTGCACAGAGGAACGTTTCTCATATTTCACCTTGTTTTAGCTCATAGCTGCTGCTTTGAGCTAAAACAAGTTGAAATTTGATAAAGAAAGTCAAAATTCTAAGATTTAAGTCAAGATTATGAGAAATAGTTACAGATGCAAAAAAATAAAAAGAAGATTTTTCGATAAATTGAGGAATTTTAACTCTTCTCAAAACCTCACACCCATTCCTGCTTTTTCTAAACCAGACTTTTTAAATTGTATTTTTAGTTATAAAAACTGAAGAACAAAAAGAACAATCTTTGACTCTTAACTTTTAAAAACGATGTAGTGCAAAATATCCTTAATTGTGTCAAGTTAAATAAAATAAAATCAACAACAATCCCAAGGAAAAAAGGATTTTTCCCAACAGTCTCACACTCAAGACAGGTGTGTGTGTGAAACAGCTGACAGGACAGATCCTGGGTCAGTCAGGAACAGGAGAAAAAAACGCGGCTTTGGTGATCACATGATCATGATATCGGAAATTGCGATTTAGATCAAAAAACAATAAATCGTTCAGCCCTAATTCAGACCTTGTTTTTGTCTTTGAATAACTTGAAATACAACATTTTTCTGGGCTTATCAGAAGAATGTAGCTCATATCAAGAATAATACGATAATTTTTTACTAAAAATAAGACAAAATGATTCGCTTAGATTTCAGTTTTTCTAGTGTAGTCTACCTGAATCTCTGGAACTGATTCTGTATTATTCTTTCTTTAAAATGCTGCACTTTATGACATAAAAATGCTCTGATCTGTTAGTCTTAGTTAAGTATCACCTTGAAAAAAAATGAACAAGGTTGTGTCTGCTTAAGCTTATCTATTCATTCAGTTCACTGCTCATTGACTCAAAAACCATTTTTAAAAAATGATTCTCACTGTTCTTGGGTCAAATATTGATTGGGATTAATTGAGATGAATTAATTACAAAGCCTCTGATTAATTAGATTAATTTTTTAATGGAGTCCCAGCCCTATTTTTCTACCTCCTTCAAATGTTTTATCTTTGATCTCAGAAAAGTTGAGGTTAATTCTGTCGTCCCTCTTTTCTCCTCAGGTGGTTTGCTGTTACCTCCTCAGGGTTATGGCCATGCTCCGATGTGGGGGATGCCGCTGCCTCCTCACCATCCAAACCAACCTTTCTTCGGAGCCACGGGCACGTATCCTGGAGCCGTCCACCCACAGGCAGCACCATCACTGCCCATCGGCTCACACAACCAGTTTATACCTTTACAGGTGAGTGGATTCACATGAGCAGAGCCCTGCACTTCACCCTATAGAGCCAAATGTGTCATGTTTGATGCATGACTTCAAAGACCTCATCAACATGATAAATAGTTTCTTTAAAAACCGGTTGAGGATTGTCATATCACTACAGTCAGCTGAAGTTATATTTTGGCCCTTTTTCAAAAAGTCTGCTCTCATAAAATCATCCACTCACATATTTTCAGGAAAATCATTGCTTCATTTTTGAGAACTTGCAGCAAGAAAAACATTGAAGTAGTTACTTTTTTTTTTTTTTTTTTAAATAAGTGTTTTTTGCATTAAATAAATGCACATTTACTAAAAACCTTTTGAAGAATTTTGATAGAATTTCGACTCCTTTTTTATATCAACTTTTATTTCTGAAAATTTGAGATTTGATTTTGAGAGGTTTTTTTTTTTTTACTATTATTTCAACTTTTTTTCACAAAATTTCATTTTTTTTCATCAAAACTTTTGACTTCTAATGTTATAAAGTCATTTTTTTATCTCATAATTTCAACTTTTTTTGTTTGATTTTGACTTCTTATATCATAAAGTCATCTTTTATCTCATAGTTTGGACTTAGTTTGTGATTTTTACTGTTTTTTCAGCTGTTTTTCAAACCTGAGAAATAGATTAACTAGTTAGCAAAACGGCCCAGTGTGTCAAATGTGATACAAAAATGTATCATGTATGAAATGATAAAGCAAATTTTTTTTAGTGGATTTTGTTAAAAGGGTTAAAAAACATCTCAGTTCCGAAAAACTTGAATTTTCCTACTTTTTTTTTTTTTTTTTTTTTTATAGGTCAGGCTTTACAGGGTTAAAGTTATTGAAACCCTGTTGCAAATTAGGTTATTTAGCAAAACTCACAGCTTTTCCAGCTGTTTAAAGAAAAGGAATCATGAACTCTTTCACTAACTTGTTACACTTAATATTTATGAGTGTTTTCCCCACTTAAAAGAAATGACACTTTAATTATAATTATTATTGAAAATGACATTTGGTTCAAATTTGAGAAAACACTCTCAAATATAAGTTGTCAAGCTATTGAATTTGTTTTCTTGTGATGTCAAAAGCTGTACGTTTTTCATTTTTTGCTGATAAATTGAATGTGTAGAAATATCTAAAATTGTTGCTTCACTTCATTTCCCTCACTGTGGGTGATAATTCTTTGGTTGTTGTATCCCTGCTCTTCCTAACCTCTGTCAGGTGACAAAGAAGCGAGTGTCAGCCAACAAGAAGAGTCACGACACTCGAGAGTTTTACAGCGCCGCCCACACCGTGGCTAAGAACCAATCACAGAGAGCCCAGTACCAGCCCTCCGGCCAATCACAGCCTCACACTGAACCCCAGGGCGGGAAAGTGGACCAGCCGCACCAACACAACCCCTCCCAATCCAGTCCTGTTCTGACCGATTCAGTTTCCTCAACGACGACGTCAGCGGTCCCACACACCCCCCCGAGACAAAACCCGCCAGCCACAGGCCACACCCCTGGCTCCGCCTCCAAGAGGAAGCACCGGAAACTAGCAGTAAACTTTGAGGCGGCTAAAGTCTCTGAGTAATGAGCTTTTGTGTTTGTGTGAGTGTGTGTGTGTGTGTGTGAGGAGGGAGAAAGTGTGTTTTTTTAGCTGCTAAAGCATGACTCAGCATCTCTGATCAAAACCTGAAACGTCATTACGTTACGATTCACAGCGTTTCAGTAATTCTGATTCATCTGAGCTCAGAGTCCTGTCAGTGTTACCAGGTTAACGTGAAAATGCCTGAAAATGGAAAAAAAAAAATCGAGTTGAGGAGAGCAGGGTGCATTATGGGAAAATGGCTCTGTTTTTTTTTTTGTTTTTTTTTTTATTGAACAACTTTTCTGAAGACTTGTAGTTCAGTGTAACCTCTCTGAATCAAAGTTCTGGTTCTTTATTCAGCAGGAAAGAAATTTAGTTAAACCTGGAATAACCTGACTGCAAAATTTTCTTAAAATTGAAAATAATCAGACTTTTTCAAAGGTGTGTTGAGCTACAGTGAGTCCTCAGAGTTCACTTTCACAAAGCAAGCAAGTATCATTCAGTTTCTTCAAAGTGGTGAATATTAGAGCTCTGACTGATCTTTGTTCAATCTTTAAAAAAAAAACAATTCCTGGTGATCTTTTTTCAGACTAAATCCTCCATTAAAAAAAAACCCTCAAGAGATTTTATCAGACAAAAACAGCTTCATTCTGACTGTTCAGTGTTTAAAAAGTGACTGAAATCCATCCTACGAACCACACCTTGTTTTTTCTCTGGTTTGTAATCTTTATCTGCTTTAATCTGAAGAAAGGTGAAGTTGATTAGATAAAGTGAAACGCTGCCTTAAAAGTAAAAAAGTGGACATTTAGTGTTCAAAGCTGCGGCCAGGATGTTTTTCTTTAACACTATTTTCGTGCTTGTTTTATTTCAAACATAAAAACGTGGTTGTGTCAAAGAAAGAAAGAAAGATCAACAACAAAAGTTAAACTTTATCCATCACAAATCTCTGCTTTCAGAAACAGTGACACAAAGTAAAGATGATTAATCTTCTTCTTGGTAGTTTTCTGTGTTTATATCTGAGCATTGATTTGTTTTTTAATGCTTTCTCTCTTAAACTAGTTTTCTTTGGCTGTGATCACTGTTGTTGCCTTATCTCTTTGGATCAGATTAACTCGTTGCTCCTTTGCTCCCAACATGGTGGATCATCCTTGACGTTTGTAGAACTTGTGTTCAGCTCTCAGGGACATACAGACGCTCAGACGTCTTCATGTGTAGCCTCAGATTTGCACTAAAGCGGCAGCTACTTTCTGCCCTCACTCATGTAAACTCTCCACGTGTGTGATTTAGAAAGTTTTCAGTTCTCAAAAAGCTTCGTCTGCCTTGTTTTTGTCATGGGCGTATAGATTGTGTAAAAAAAACAAGCAGGTTTTGATCAGAGATGGTTGTCTTTTTTAATGTTTCTCTTCTTTTCTGATCTTTACATACATAAAGTTTGACCGCCTTTCATTTCTCTCAGACTTTAACACCTTTCTGCATTTTCTACTTTTTTATGCTTTGTGAACACAGTAAAAGTTGAATATGACACGAGAAACGATTCCCTCAACACACACAAATACACACACATGATGTGCGGTTTAAGAGCAACATATAATCCAAATCATCCTCCTTAAGATGATTTTACTTCCTCATTTATTTTACAAACTGGAGCTTGTGGAGGCGTCCTTTTTAACGTGGTCGTAAAAATCTAGATTTGTGAGTTATGTTGGACCTTAAAAAGCTCACACTGCCCAAAATTTGATGTCAAATGTTCTGTTTTTTAAATAAAAAGTGAGAAAACCGAGGCTGATTTTACAGGTGCAGAAATTAATCATATTTTCACGCTTTCATTCGTGTGTTTATTTTTTCGGTCGGACAGAATCAGAAATTCTGTTTTGAGAACACAACAGCTCATGAAGGATTCACTGTTGACGTTTTTAATTGAACCAAAAGTATTAAAATGCAGAATCAATATCAGAGACCATGAAATTTTCATTTCAATGTGAAATTTGGGGTAAATTTTTTTTTTTCAATTATTCTGATTAGGTGAAGTGAACACCCACAAAAAGAAATAATAAAGATAATGCAGCCAAAGACAAAAAATGATGAACCCTCCTCTAATTTCATTTTGTTTCCACTAAATCCAGTGTTCTGACTCTTTAAAGTCCTCGTTTCACACACTCATGACTCACGTACACACAAAAACACGTCAATCTCTCTTTTAAAGTTTTTTATTTTCTTCTTAATCGATGGATTTTACAGAACCCCCTTTTACAGGCAGTCATTGAATCCTTTCTAAGCTATCTTAATAATTCTTCTTTCAGTAATACATGTGGTGATACTGCTGTCAGAAAGAGCAGCTGGAGGGAATTTCTGAGGCGCAGGTGTAAAGTGTGTGTTTTAGTGTGTGTGTTGTTTTGAGGCTGATGCTCTTACACTGACTCTGGAACTTGGGTCTGTCCGGCTCTGGTGCAATAAGAGACGTATTAAACATGTTGGACATTGAAGCACACCTGTTCTGTATCTGATTTTCTTTTTCAATGTAACAAAGGTGATAATTCCCAGAATGAAGAGATTTCAACTTGTTGTTTTGATTCAGGATTGTGCTGTACATATACAATTAATTAAAGTCAATCTTTTGTTAAAATGCGGTCGTTTATTTTATCATTTCTAGGTAAGTTTTTTGTCTCAAGGTGTGAAGTTTGAGTGACAAAAAACTCTGGTTATCGGTATATGGGTCAATGAGGTGACGTCCCTTTTTTTGTGTCCGAGTGCAATATTTCCTTCCATCATGAATTGAGTATTTCATCACATGTATTTCTTTATTCTATGAAACCTGTCTTGTTTGAACACATCTTTAAACTTTTAAAATATAACATGTTTTTTTGTGTTTTGGTTCCTCAAACCCCCAAAATGTCAGGTGGTGCAACCGTCCTGACAAGTATCCACAGTAATTAAACTCTAAAAATTGAATGTCAGTTATTGTAAATGGAAATTAAAAATACAGTGGCATTATTTTATGTTTGAACCTTTTTAAATAAAACATTCTTTGCAAATAAAAAGAATTTTAAAGCTGTTGAGAAATTAAAAAAACTTTTGTCCCGTAATTTTCACCTTGTCAAATGTCAGGGTGGTGCAACCGTAACATTAGACTTTTATTTTAAAGNATGACATTTGTGACCAAGTGGAAAAGTTTGTAGATTTCTCTGAAATACTGATAAAAAAGGTTTTTTCACTTCATTGGTGACTGGAACAATTTCCATGTCAGGTGGTACAACCAATGTAATAATGTGAAATGTTATTTTAACATCAAATTATTTATCTTATTCACAAATAAAAGAAATGAAACACAAAATGAAAATGTATGAGTCACTACAGACACTTGAGAGATACTTGCCAATAATTTCACACAGAAAAAATAACAGGAACAAATAAATATATTTTCATATATTTGGTTGCACCACCTGACATTTTTGGGTGCTCAAATTAAAAATACTAAAAAATAATGAACCAAAAAACTTTGAAATGTTGGTCATCTACTGAAATCTGTTAGAAAACATAATTGTTCACTCAGAAATATGTTTTTTATCCATTTTTAAAGAACTTTTTAAAAATACGTTTTTAGACCCTCTTTTTGTCACTGATACACAAAACCATGAAACTAGAGTTTCCCAAAATCTTCACTTTGGCCGGTGTTTAGGGCTGAACAATTTATCCTTTTCTAATCAAAATCGCAATTTCAAACATCATGATCATGTGATCGCTAAAGCTGTGATTTTTTTTTGCTCCTGACTGACCCAGGATCTGTTGTGTCTGCTGTTTCACACACACACGTCTTCAGTGTAAAACTGTTGGGAAAAAACCCGTTTTTCCTTGGGATTGTTGAATTTTGTTTTTAGCTGTTTTGTATTCTATATTATTAAACTTGACACAATTAAGAATATTTTGCACTACATCTTTTTTTTGAAAAATAAGAGTCAAAGATAGCTCTTTTTGTTCTTCAGTTTTTAAAACTAAAAATATGATTGAAAAAGTACTCAACTCAGTACTCAACTATGATTTCTAAAGTAACTAAGTAGATTACATGGCATAATGATTACTTAAGTACAAGTAAAAGTACTGACTTGAATTAGATAAGTAATTTCATGTTCATGGGGTTTTTTGATGAATTAATGTCATTAGACTCATAAACATTAATTAATGAAGGTGGGGACACGTTTTGTAAGTAAAACGTACTTTTTTGTTTCGCGTTTTTTTCCGTGTAATAATGCGGAAGTTATACAGTAAAGTTGTTCTTGACTGTGGTAGTGCAAAAAAGAAAAAAAAAAGTTTTTTTTTTTTTTTGTCAAAACTCCGAGTTCTACGTAGTGAAAGAAGATGGTTCATCATCTCTACCAATGCCTCGGGGTTTTCCCTGTTCTTTTCCATTTTTTTTTTATTATTATTAAAGTACACGCGTGAATTTTGAAAGCGCACGCGTGAAATTTGAAATGCGGGAGTGGACTTTGGAAAAGTCCACGCATGTATTAACTTTTAGGTGCTCACCTGAAACCATTGTGCGCACCTGAAATGCTTCAAATGCTTCACCTGACAGTTTTCTTCTCTACAAAATGACAATACAAGAGTTAGTGTGTGCATATTATCACCTGTACCACCACGTCTGCCTCGACTTAAAGGATTCACCGCTTTGGATCGTGTGTTTGATTTTTGTAGAGGGACAGCTTCAAACATCTGGCCAGCTCTGTGGCTATTGTTGAATGTTAACAAAATGTCACCTCAAACTTTTAGGTTTCAGGTGAGCATGTAAAAGTTTCAAGTGCGCACGTGAAATTAATTATTTTTTTTTACCTTTTCTTGTCCCTTGAGGGGCTCCGTAGATGGTTGTTAAATCAGTTCGAGTTAAGTTAAGCACTCCTCTAATTGAACTATACTAACTTAAAATGTGCTGAACCATCGGTCTAGGAGGTAGTTAAAGGGTTAATGTATAAGGATATGTGCATAAAATGAAGCTGTAAAATGAGCTGAGGTGCCTCCTGTTTCTGCTGATCATCTCTGAAATCTTTCTCCAGCTTCATCAGAGTCCACCTGTGGTTCATTCAGCTGATTGGACAGGACTTTGAAAGGCCCACACCTGTTTCTGTCAGGTCCCACAGGTGACAGAGCAGGTCAGAGCCTGAGGACAGGACTTTGAAAGGCCCACACCTGTTTCTGTCAGGTCCCACAGGTGACAGAGCAAGTCAGAGCCTGAGGACAGGACTTTCTTTTGTCACTAATCTGGAGAAGGGTTTGGAAACATTTCTGCTGCTTTGAAGGTTCTACTAAGCTCAGTGACCTTATTCATCTGTAAATGGAAGAAGTTCAGAACAACCAGGACTCTTTTAGAACTACAACCATCTACACTGAGCCATCCGAAGGGATAAAGGTGGTAGGACAGATGAAAACCTGCTAAAGAGAACTTTGACTTCAGACTGAGGCGATGGTTCATCTTTCAGCAGAACAACAACCCCAAGAACACAGCTGAGATATTAAAGGAGACTTCAGGACCACTCTTTACTGTCCCATCCAACCTGATGGAGCTTGAGAGCAGCTGCCAGGAGGAACGAACCAAACTGTCCAAAGATCGGTGAGACAAGCTTGTATTTTACATTCAAAAAGACTTGAGGCTGTAACTGCTGTTAAAGGTGCATCAACAATGGAAGAATCTTGTACGCTATTTTATCAATCCTAAAATGGAAAATATTCAAAAAGTCATTCCTGTTGGAGAAAATGTGGAAGTGATGGAGCAGACCACCACCATGTTTTTTGGAGTTGTCCAACTCTACATCCGTTTTGGCTAGAAATATTAAAAATTATGGAACGTATTCTGGGAATATCAGTTCCGTTAAATTTCACTTTTCTTTATTTGGGTGACCTGCCACATGATATAAGCAAAGACACTAAACATCTTTTAAAAATATTCATCATTGCTGCTAAGAAAGCTATCACCAGGCGGAAGCACCCACAAAACAAAATTGGATCGAAATTATAAAAGAAATTCATGAAATGGAAAAAAATGACTTTTTTATTACGATTAAGAAGAGATTTGTATATTTCAAGATGGGAAAAATTGACACTTTATTTTGAAATAGTTGAGGTCTGGAATAGTCTGCTCCTCATTCCAACTTGCGAAAATATTTAACATTTAATCAGAACATTAATTTATGAAAATGCTGTACAACACCTATGACTGTTAAACTCCTTGGCAATTGTGAACATTTCAGACCTGGCAACCTTTTTGATGTTTTTTGTCTTGTATCTGTTTTTTCTTTTTCATGTTACTTTTCTTTTCTGTCTTTGCTGTTGTGTTAAAAAAAAAAAAGGTGCATCAACAAAGTATTGAGAGTGAATCCTTATGTATTTATTTTCTGGATTATAAGTCACACCTTAAGTCATAATTTGGCTGGTCCTGCGACTTATACTCAGGTGTGACTCCTATATGTTAAAGTCTATAATTTCCCATGTTCTGAAATGACCAACATGACTAATGAGTAGATGTTACCTACAGCCACAAGGGGGCGCTCTAGGCTTGGGACATCTGCTCCTTCTGTACCACTGAAAATAATTTACACATAAATTTAAGAGCAGTGAGAAAAACTGAACACAAATGCCCCAAAAAAGAAACTCACATTCTGTAGATCACAAGCAGCAGGTAGAGACTTTATTACATATTCCTTGTCTTCCACCCCCCCCCCCCCCCCCCCCCCCCCCCACCCCCCCCCCNAGTCTATAATTTCCCATGTTCTGAAATGACCAACATGACTAATGAGTAGATGTTACCTACAGCCACAAGGGGGCGCTCTAGGCTTGGGACATCTGCTCCTTCTGTACCACTGAAAATAATTTACACATAAATTTAAGAGCAGTGAGAAAAACTGAACACAAATGCCCCAAAAAAGAAACTCACATTCTGTAGATCACAAGCAGCAGGTAGAGACTTTATTACATATTCCTTGTCTTCCACCCCCCCCCCCCCCCCCCCCCCCCCACCCCCCACACACACCCGCTATGTTCTTCATGTTAAAGTCTGTCTGATTCACTGTAAATATATTATATTAACATTCTGCGCACCTCTTCAACCTGTTGTTCTTCATTCCATTTCTATCACAATAACTGAGGGTGACAGCATGCCATGTTTATAAGCTAAATCTTTAGAAATCATACCTCTAGATTAAAAATCTCTTTGAAATATTTAGAATCCTAGCTGAATATTTAGAAATCTTAGCTAAGTACTTGGAAATGATTTCAAAATATCAAGAAATCTTGGTTCAAGATTAAANCCCCACAGGCTTGTACAGTAGGCACTAGGCATGATGGGTGCATCACTTCACCTGCCTCTCTTCTTACCCTGATGCGCCCATCACTCTGGAACAGGGTAAATCTGGACTCATCAGACCACATGACCTTCTTCCATTGCTCCAGAGTCCAATCTTTATGCTCCCTAACAAACTGAAGCCTTTTTTTCCGGTTAGCCTCACTGATTAGTGGTTTTCTTAAAGCTACACAGCTGTTCAGTCCCAATCCCTCGAGTTCCCTTCACATTGTGTGTGTGGAAATGCTCTTACTTTCACTATTAAACATAGCCCTGAGTTCTACTGTTGTTTTTCTTCCATTTGATCTCACCACACGTTTAAGTGATCACCGATCACCATCATTCAGGATTTTTTTCCGGCCACATTTCTTCCTGGAAGACGATGGGTCCCCACTATCCTTCCAGTTTTTAATAATGCGTTGGACAGTTCTTAACCCAATTTTAGTAGTTTCTGCATCAATCTCCTCAGATGTTTTCTCTGCTTGATGCCAATGATTTGACCCTTCTCAAACAGACTAACATCTTTTCTACGACCACAGGATGTGTCTTTCCACATGGTTGTTTAGAAAATGAGAAGCAACTCATTGCACCAGTTGGGGTTAAATAACTTGTTTCCAGCTGAAAGATAATCGCTCATGCAGTAATTATCCAATAGGAGGCTCCTACCTATTTGCTTAGTTAAATCCTGGTGGCAACTTTTTTTTTTTTGGCCAGGCAGTGTAAAATATAACATTTAGGTTAAACATTCAACATTTCTATATGGTACTCGGAAAATACATTTCACAAACATTTCTCTAAATCTGAATAAAAAGTGATATTTTGGAGCAATGTCGTCATTTATGGTGTGAGCGGTGGTGCCCCATTAAAATCAAGAATATACTCATAATTTTAAGTATCGATCTCATCACACAAGTATTGATCGATACTGATACTGAGTCCAACTTTGGTATCTGTGAATCGATATTTTAGATCCACCCACCCATCAATGGTTGAATCTGCTGGGCACCACATGGGACACAAAACATAGCATTTGTTTATTTTCTTATTTAATAAATACGTATAATCCAATGTTTCATAGGTTTGTTATGACGGCACAAGGAGTATGTTTGAAAAAGGTTTGGACCCCCTAATATAGTCACGAATAAACCAAACGGGCCCCTGTTTGGACTGTGGAGGGAGATCATAGAACCTGAAGAGAACACAAACATGCACAGAAAGAACCTCTGGATGTTCAGTCTTTTTATTTGAAATATGGTTCTTTACAGATTCACACAGAAGCCAGTTGAAGCTAAATTTGCAAAACAGCTGTTTACTAAGCTGATTTAAAGAGTACGTAGTCACAGAATTTATGTTTCTATAAGTTCCTCCCATTTCCCGAGTGCATTGGCCTTCAGGTCAAAATCCTCTCTGTGTGAATAAACGGAAGCAGTTTGTCCTCGGACACAAGCTGAAAGTCTGAACACTGAATTTCTCAGATCTGCCTGAGCCACCTGGAGCAGAAGTGGAACTGTTGTGGTTGTTGAGAGATTTTTGTAAACCTCTTGTATGTCAGAATTGGATTTTTGCACTTCAGTCAGAAACACTCTCTTAGCTGACGCTGGATCACAGTTGAAGTTGAAGATGATGTCGTCCCTCAAGTCGACACTTGGGTTCAGCTCACTGTCACTGTCAGTGCCTCCCATGCGTAGGTAGTAGTTTTTCAGTTCATATACAAAGACCCGAGCCAGGATCAGATTCATGACTGTCAGGTCTTCTCTCAAAGAAAGCGTCTCCTTGTCTGTTGCACCTTGGGTCTGGGATTCAGTCTTCATTTGCTTCAGGCACCTTTGGAAAAAAAAAAAAAAAATCATACATGTAGAAAAAAACAAAAAACAAATATGGTCCCTGATTTAACCCTCTGATGAATGAAAGTCAGTGTCAGGGCTTTTTCCCTTCAGTGTTTTTATTTGTCTTAAGGCATGAAAAAAAAAGTTCTCCTTTTTTTTTTTCTCAAATATTCGTAGCTGAGCTTTCAACATAGAACAGTGTGAACTTCATGTAAATATGACTTCTTTTTAAAAAATATTTGGTAATTTCATGAATAATCTTTTTTTAATGCTTTGCGAAACATTTTTACTCTCTTTTATCAATTTTAACACTGAATTATCTATAGTTTATAAGCTTTTTCACCCTTAAATGTTTGTCTATAACTTTTTTTAAAATTACATATATGTTTGGACAAAAATTGAAAACATTTTTTCAGGCCTTAAGAAGAATAAAAATATCCTGACACAAACTAATATGAATAAAATGATAAAATATTTATTTAAAAACCTGTTAAAAATATTAAAAATTCAGATATCTTAAAATATAAAAAATATTAAATAATATTAAATATGTATATTTTAAAAAAAATATATTCTACCACCTGATAATTGTCATATTACTACAGACAGCTGAAGTTTTATTATATCCCTTTACAATATGAAATCATCCACTCACCTTTTTTCAGGAATATCATGGCTTTTTTCAAGAAGTAAATTTTATTTAATTTAGCACTTTTCCCCGAAAAAGATTGCAAAGTGCTTCACAGAGAAAAAAATACAAAAAGCATAAATTTAAATAGACACCATGACATGATAAAACATTAGTCCAAGTCAAAAGCCATCTTAAATAAATGTGTCTTTAAAAGCTTAACATCAAAATAGTTACTTTTTTTAGAATAAGTGATTTCTGCATGAAAAAAAAGCATATTCAGTTAAAAAAAAAAAAAAAAAAAAAGATAAAATAGTTTGCAAAACTGCACAGAGTATCAAGTGTGATACAAGAAATATATCATGAATGAAATGAGAAAGCAATATTTTCATAGATTTTGTGAAAGGGTTAATGAACATCTCAGTCCCAAAAAATAGGAATTTTCTGATTAATTTTTGATAGGTCGGGCTTTACAGGGTTACGGCACATACACAAAGTACCTACCTCTTTGCCTCCTCCTTCATCCTGGTGGGGTTGTTTGCGATGTAGGGAACCAGCCTCAGATACTCACTGACCGTGTGGACGTGTGGTGGGTAAGAACCTCTCGGATCTTTCATGAATAAACCTGGAATGGGCCCTGACTCAGGCGCCCACTCTCCCTTTGCCTGTTTAGCCAGAGTGTCGAACAGCACAGCCAGGGACAGAGCCACCACCCCCACCCCCCCATAGCTAACCCTGCCCTCCCTGCCAAAAGTGCTCCTCAGGCTCTGGGTGAAGTGCTGCAGCTGTTTGGGGTTCAGGGAGGACTGCACGGCTGTGAAGTGGTCGCTCAGGTGACGTGAAGAGTTGACAGACAGCATGTTGGTAAAAAGAGGACTTGGAGTGTAGTCTGGAAAAGGGCAGACGTCTCGAGCGATGGAAGCCAGTTTTGGAATCCCCATATGAGGGCACAATAAGTTCTCCATCGTTGTTCTGAGATCTCCTCAAAGAAGCTGCTCCAACTTTGAACCACACCACACTGTCTCTTTGTGAATGTTGTCCAATGATACTGTAGGATCATGATGTCAAACCTGTTTTTAATCATTTACCTGCCATCCCCTCTTTGACTCATGTTGAATTAAGAGGTCATCCTGCCAAAGTCCATGATTTGTTTATTCATTAAGGTTTATTTAGTGCAGTTTGTGGTTCAGTTCTGATCCTTCTAACAGTTTTTAGTCAGCCTGGGTGCTTGTGAGTCTGAGACATTCTGTACTAATTATGGAGTTTCCTATTTACCTCCACTGTTAGTTAGCTCTTTCATACAGATGACACCCAGCGTTACACTCAAATACACTACCACCCTTCATTTCTTATTTTTATCATACCAAAGCACACAGTTGTGTTCAAAAGTTTACACGCCCTAGCAGAATTTATGATTTTATTGGGCATTTTCCAGAGTATATGAATAATAACAAACTTTTCTTTCACTCATGGTTAGTGGTTGGGTGAAGCAATTTATCAACAAATAACTGTTTACTCTTTTTAAATCATGATGACAACAGAAAGCACCAAAATGACCCTGATCAAAAGTTTACATACCCCATTTCTAAATACCTTTCCCCCTTTATCATCAATAACAGCTTGAAATCTTTTGTGGTCGTTGTGAATGAGGGTCTTTATTTTCTCAGATGGTAAAACTGACCATTCTACTTGGTAAAAAGCCTCCAGGTTCTGTAAATTCTGTCTTGAATGAACTGCAGGTTTGAGATCTCCCCATAATGGCTCAATTATATCAAGGTCAGGAGACTGAGATGGCCACTCCAGAACCTCCCCTTTTTATCTGCTGTAGCCAATGGCACATTGACTTGGCCTTGTGTTTTGGATCACTGTCATGTTGGAATATCCAAGTACGTCTCATGTGCAGCCTCTGGGCTGATGAGTGTAAATTTTCCTCCAGTATTTTCTGATAACATGCTGCATTCATCCTTCATTCATCAGTTTGGACCAAGTTTCCTGAGTCTTTGTAGCTCACACACCCCCAAAACATCAGTGATCCACCTCCGTGTTTCACAGTAGGAGTGGTTTGTCTTTCATCATAGGCCTTGTTGACTCCTCTCCAAATGTAATGTTTATGGTTGCGGACAAAAAAAAAGTAAATTTCTATGTTGTGCAATTCAAGGATGGTGTGGTTGTAGTGGGTGTGGTGGTCCACCCTCTGCTTAACCACTGCAATGTGTCCATAGACCTCTTGTCCCCCTTCCTCCAGGGGCCAGCACTGTCCACATTTCCTCCGGCTGCCCTCGTCTGTCCTGGTTGTCATGACAACAACAAGCACATTTTGTTCCCGGACCATTCTCCAGAAACTGCTGAAATCACTCCAAATGAATTTATTCCAGAGGTTTTGAGGCTTGTCTCTGTGCGGTTTGGCATTTTGTAAGTGGGATATTTTGTTGCATTTGTGTAGAAATGTCTTTCTTCTGGCAACTCAACCATGCAGCCCATTTTTCCTCAAGTGCCTCCTTATTGTGCATCTAAAAACAGCCAGACCACTTTTGTTCAGAGAGTGCTGCATTTCAGCTGAAGTATTTGGGGTTTCTTAGCAGTTGTAGCTGAAATATTGGGTTTTTGTCTACCTGACTGTGGTTTGGTTTCAACAGAATCCCTCATTTTCCACTTCTTCATTAGACTTTGAACACTGCTTATTGGCATCATCAATTCCTTGGATACCTTTTTATAACCCCTTCTTGTTTTTTTCCAGTTTGATTAACTTTTCCTGCAGATCTTAATTTTTTTTTTTTTTTTGCTTTCACCATGGCTCTAAATCCAAAAATGTCAGTGCAGCACTAGGTAAAGATGCAAGCATCTGTCAGGAGCTCAGAAACTCACTGAGCTTTTATACACACACACCGATTACAAGCAAATAGATCACAGGTGAGGATGGTTACCTTTAGTAGACATTCAAACTCATTAGTGTCAACTTTTGTGCATTTATCAGGACAAAACCACCAGGGGATGTAAACTTTAGATCAGGGTCATTTTTGAAGTTTCTGTCATATGATTTAAAAAGAGTAAACACAGTGGTTTTAAATAAATGTCTTCACCCAAATACTAACCATGAGTGAAAGAAAAGTTTTTGTGTTATCATTCACATTCTCTGAAAAATCGCAAAAAAATTAAAAATTCTGTGAGGGTATGTAAACTTATGAGCACGAATGAATTGTGCTCATTGGATCAGAACTAAGAAGATGCAGGTTCCTCTGGCTACATCATTAATAATAATATACTGGGGAAAAAAATGTTTTTGCAGTGAATGCATAGGATCAGACCATATGACAGGAGCAAAATCACATCCCTTACTTTCCTCGATTGCCTCGTTATTGTGACGGGTTTGAAAAACAAACAAAACCAATAACAACAACAAAGAAAGAAACTTGAAAGAGAAACATCTACCTTTATTTAACAGGAATATATTTTAACTTCCATCTCAAGTTTGATTTTGCTCTCTTTCTCTTGATCTGTTACTCTTCTAACATAAATTGTGTTTTATGTACAAATTGTGTGAAACGCTCAGTTTATGTCTTGCTATTGTAATTTATTCAGCCCATTTTCCAAGCACATTGACCTTCAGGTCAAAATCTCCTCTTTGAGCTTTCAGGCGATTAGTTTCAACTAAAAAGTAAGTTACAGGTTTGTGTAAAACATCAAGTATGTTCAGAAGAGCAGTGTTGTGCAGTAATGTTTCTGGTGTGCCCTCTACGTTACACGCTCGAAAAGCTTCACGAGTGATTTGTGATTTCTCCACTTCATCTAAATAATCTCTGCTGGCGCTGTTTGTATCACAGTTGAAGTTGAAGAAGTCAGACTGTGAAGACGAGCGCTTCTTTCTGCTCTCACTGATGTGAGCACCATCCACGGCAGCTGCAGAGCTGTTCAGCCCCTGAGCAGGATCAACCGTTTCAGAGTTTTGGATACGATACAAGTGAATGCGCAGACTATCAAGAAACATCTTCTTCAGCATCCCGTTCGTCTCTGTTGAACTGTCTTCGCTGTCGCTCCCTCCTGTATCACTCCTCAGATACTTGATGTACCTTTGTAAAATAAACACATTCAAACGGACACATAAGAAAATATGTTTTATATACAGTACAGGCCAGAAGTTTGGACACACCTTCTCATTCAATGTGTTTTCTTTATTTCATGACTATTTACATTGTAGATTCTCACTGAAGGCATCAAAACTATGAATGAACACCAAACAAAAGGTGAACTAACTAAAAAAACATGTTTTATATTCTAGTTTCTTCAAAACATCCCTTTGCTCTGATCACTGATTTGTACGCTCTTGGCATTTTTCAAGAGGTCATCACCTGAAATGGTTTTCTCTTCACAGCTGTGCCATGTCAGGGTTTCATTAGTGGAATTTCTGGCTTTATCAATGGGGTTGGGACCATAGACTGTATAATGAGTGGAAGTAACGACGTTCAGCTCAAACTGAAGCCTCCAGCAGATGCCCCGCCCCCTGGTGTCTGGCTGCAGTATAGGTCATAAGCCCCGCCCCCTGGTGTCTGGCTGCAGTATAGGTCAGAAGCCCCGCCCCCTGGTGTCTGGCTGCAGTATAGGTCATAAGCCCCGCCCCCTGGTGTCTGGCTGCAGTATAGGTCATAAGCCCCGCCCCCTGGTGTCTGGCTGCAGTATAGGTCATAAGCCCCGCCTCCCCATGTCCCCATGTATTCCAGATATGAGCCAGGAAAACCTAAAAAAAAAGTACGATACCTGGTAGAAACGTTTCTCTCATCTTTACTCTAAGGTAGTATGACTACATCTAGCTGCATGGTGTTCAGGTATTTTTTTCTGAGAAGTTAATTTCTCATTAGTTATTGGACGTTAAAAACCGCGACATAAGTTTCGTTTTACAATAGTTGACAGCTGCCGTTCATGAGTAGTTTTTACCGGGGATATAAGAAACTTCGGGAAAGAGCCAAAAGGAGACTAAACCTTCTGAAGAAGAAGAAATAAATATTTTTATTTCTCTTTTTTACTTGGCTCCACCTGAAATTCTCTACTGCGCAGACTCTGGCTGCACAATGGCGGCTAGAGAAACGGGGTTTTTTGGCTTCAAAATCGTAGAACGGTGACAGGCGGAAGCACGCTGTCCATTCTATATACAGTCAATGGTTGGGACCATCAGTTGTGCTGTGCAGAAGTCAGGTTAATACACAGCCGACAGCCCTATTGGCAGAGATGGCAAAAGTACTTACATCCTCTACTTAAGTAGAAGTATAGATGCTTGTGCAAAAAAAAAAAAGACAGTGGTAAAAGTAAAAGCACTGATTCAACTTTTTTACTTAAGTAAAAGTAAAAAAGTGCATGTTCTGAAATGTACTAAAGTACAAAAGTAAAAATGAAATTTTACTTCAATAGTAGACAATGCTTTTCAAACGCCACAATCTTCTGCGTCTAACAGAACACAACTATCTACAAAATGCTTGTATAAAGTATCCAACTGTGCACAAAATGAACAATAAACTGTGTGAACTCATTCCAATCTCTTTACCCATGCACACCCATGCTACCAGGAACAAACATCTTATCACAGGAAAGAAGCGTAGACTGAAACGCTCCAGCCTTAGTTTTGTCTGCAGAGGGCCTCAGATTTGGAATGAGCTTGATAAAGAGTTAAAAACGTCACATTGCATCTCTGTCTTCAAGAAAAAACTAAAACAGTTACTATTGTCTAAGTATCTCTGATTTACTGGTTGTATCCCTGCATCCACGAACAATATCAGGGTCGTTTGCTGCTATTTTCGTTTCTTTTGTCAGTCTGTATATGTGTTGTTATTTTACTTGTGTGCTCCCGCTTTATTTGTGGGAAAACAGCCCCCTTTTACAAGCTTTAAATAGCTTCTTTGGGGTCACCCTTTCCACACATCCACTGAGAAATCTATTGTACATATGTATATGTATATGTATATGTATATGTATATGTATATGTATGCATGTGTGTATCAGTGTTAGTCAAGGTTGATGTGTGTGAATAAACTAAACTAAACTAATGCCTTTTTTTCATAACTGCAAAATGGAAAAAAAAAAAGTTCTAACCATACAAAATAAGGTGTTTTTCCTCCTTTGGTAACAACCTGCACAGAAAAAAAAACCCACACAATGCAAAAACAGAAATCTAAGCAAGTCATTCTGTCTTATTTGTAGTAAAAATTGTCTTATTGTTCTTAATTTGAGCCACATTCACCAGACCAGGTCATAAAAATGTCTTATTTCAAGTTTTTTAAGACAAAAATTAGGTGCAAATTGCTTGTAAAAAGTCAAAAAAATCTGCCAATGGGATAAGACGAATTCCCCCAGGAAGTTTCTTGAAGTTAGAAAGATGTCATAAAACAAGAATCTTTTATCTTTTCCCATTGGCAGATTTTTTTTTTACTTGTTACAAGCAATTGAAATGAAACTTGAAATGAGACATTTTTATGACCTTGTCTAGTAGATGTGGCTCAAATCAAGAATAGTGAGACAAATTTGACTAAAAATAAGACATAATGACTTGCTTAGATTTCAGTTTTTGCAGTGCAAAATTGCTGGACACTGTCTCGTTTTGCTGCAAGCCAAACATCAGTCAGGATAATAAAAACTACACCAAAGAGCAGGAAACATTGAAGAAGTCTCCTGAATAAGATCATGGATGGAGAATATCTTGCTTCGCCATCCTCAGATATTTCCTGGTTCATTTTCTCCATCAATGTTGCTGTTGGCGTTTTTCTTTGTACCGCAAACCGTACACTTGCTCAACGCCCTCTCTCAACAGTTAACACTCCCTCTCTGTGTTGTTACGTAGAAACAAGTAATGGACCAGTTTAAGAATGTAAGGAATAGAGAGTACAGACATTTGTGTTTAAATGTAGGGAGTAAAAGTAAGAAGTCATCAACAATATTAATACTCAAGTAAAGTACAGACACCTGAAAAATCTACTTAAACACAGCAACAAAGTATTTGTACTTCATTACTTCCCACCTCTGCCTATTGGACAACCCTCAAAATTCATAATGTGGCAAGAACCAATAAGCTAACTACAGAAAAACGAGTGGCCATCATTACTTTAAGAAATGAGGTCAGTCAGTCCAGAAAAAAGTCAGGAAAATAAAGAAAATGCAGATGGAATGAGGAGTTGTGTCCAAACTTTTGGCCTGTACTGTAAAGATAGTTTTATAAAACAAACAAAAAAAAAAAAAACATTAACCCTAACTAACAGAATATTGAATAAACATCCAATAATGGAAAACATTAAAAAACAACAACAACATGATTTTGCAAGTTGTCCTTATTAAAAATTAAGGCTCTAAAAATAGTACCTTAGGTCAAGCCTTTATATATCTGACTCCTTTACAGGTGATGTATGCTGCTTTGGTTCAATGTAAGATTCATTGTTCCTTTTAAAAAGTGATATCTTGTCTTTGTGTTGTATTAAATTTGAATAAAGGCTGAACAGGGTGAGAAAACAACTTCCCGTAAACACACTCCATACTGACCTCCTTGTTTCCTCCTTCATCCTGGTGGGGTTGTTTGCGATGTGAGGAACCAGCCTCAGATACTCACTCATGGTGTGGACGTGTGGTGGGTAATAACCTCTCAGATCTTTCATAAATAAACCTGGAATGGGCCCTGACTCAGGCACCCACTCTCCCTTTGCCTGTTTAGCCAGAGTGTCGAACAGCACAGCCAGGGACAGAGCCACCACCCCCACCCCCCCATAGCTAACCCTGCCCTCCCTGCCAAAAGTGCTCCTCAGGCTCTGGGTGAAGTGCTGCAGCTGTTTGGGGTTCAGGGAGGACTGCACGGCTCTGAGGTGGTCGCTCAGGTGACGGGAAGAGTTGACAGACAGCATGTTTAAGAAGAGAGGGTTGGGGTTGTAGTCTGGAAAAGGGCAGACTTCTCCAACAACAGAGGCCAGGAGAGCAGCGTCCTCAGCTGGACACTGCATGTTCCCCATGGTGACGATCACTGTACAATCACACTCTTCTCTTGAACTGCTTCCTCCAGAACCTGACTGTTTGTGATCTGAACTTGCTCTGTCTGGTCATTTTATCATCTTCCAAAGTTAACTGAGCAGCAGCTGGTGTTTGCATAACCTTTGCTGCTGTACTCAACAGTGATTGGTTAACAGGATCAAGTCAAGTAAACATGATCAAAGTTTACTGTGTGTGAGACAAGAAGAAAACAGCATTTGGCTGCATACACACAGTTTTCCACTCTTTTCCTGAATCTCAAAACCATTCTTTTTATGTCACTTAGAGAATCTTACAAAGAGTGCAAGTTTACACTACCAGACAGACAGAGGCCTTCCAAATTCACTTCCTTTTGTCCAGCTCTTTCCAAAGTACACAGGGTTTGACATCAACACCTCATGGCTATTCTGGGTAAAGATGACTGAAGTCTCTGTGTCATCCAGAAGAGGGCAGCAGATGCTAAATGAAAGGATCCAGCAAACCCTCATCTGTAAAACGGACACTTAAAATCAAGGTACCGAAGCGTTATTTCAAGGGCTCACAATCACCTTGCCATATTATTTAGACTCTAAAGAATCCATATTTAACTGAAATGAAGGCTGTGATGTATGTATATATATATACATTTTTTTTTTTTTTTTTTTTTTTTTACAACAAAAGGCTTTTCTAACCAAATGTATGACTAAAACACGTGTAACCAATGAAATGAAAGTGTTTTAGAGCTACAGGTGCTTTTAACACCATATTTTGGCTGAAAATAATTTCATAGTCAATTTATTCTGCACCTGCAAATCCCATCCACATTTTTCCTCAAAAACTTGACTTTCCATTGTTGGTTGAACTTATCCATATTTCATTATAACCTTCCTTGGGTGTTACTTTTTTTTTTTTTTTTTTAATTGACTAATTATTGTGGGTCCAATGTTTTTGTTCCCTCATGTAAAAAATCTCAATTTGTGTGATGAAATGTATTCCGAATCAAGCTGTAGAGTCAAAATCATTGTTATTTTATGTCTCCCAAATTGTTATTATTATTTTTTTGTGGTCAAATATTTTGACTTCGTAAGTTTGGACAGCCCCTGAGTCCTGCCTACATCACAGTTCGCCCATCTGTTACACACATGTTAATACATCCCAAGCTTCAACTGTTCTTCTAAAAGAATGAGATTAAGTTTTTACATATGTCACAAAACAAAAGGTCAAATTAAAATTGATGCACAGGAAAAAATATAATAAATGCATCCCAAAATGCCTGCACTCACTCACCACCTATTGTACACAATGGATCAGAACGAAGTCAGACAATGATCTACCCCCCCAATCAGATGACACCATAGTGGGAAAAAAAAACAGTATTTTAAGCAGTTATCCTGAAAACAGCCAATTCTTCCTCCAAAGTTGTGCCTCTTTGTGTTACAAAATATAAAATCAGAGTTTGACTTCCTCTACAGCCATGATCAGACAATGATGCAGGTTGTTTTACAAAAAAATAAGCCTATAATATGCACTTTGAGACTTATTCGACACTTTTACTAGAAATAAGACACAAATGAAGCTTAGCATAAGTTCAGTCAGGAAGACTGTCTATGGGCTCACACTCTCTTTCTGCTCATTCATTCACTCCCACGCTCTCTCATCAGCTGACCAGGGGGCATGTAAGCTCTTCTCTCTATCCAATCGCATCTTCACAGCTGTCATTCGTAAACCAATCAACTCTGAGATGTCACATTTTAAATCTGCCTTCTCTGCTCGTCAGTGTCTCGCAGGCTCACACAACGAACAGCGACCCTCCTCCTCCCCATGCTCCACCAATCTTCATCAGTCTGGTACTCAGCCTCAGCTCTCCAATCCTTCAGGAGCCAGCTCTCCAAAAGACGCTTCACCACCACCAGTGTCTAGACTCCATCGGGGGGACTTTCTAAATTCATCACATCATTGTTTCCCCTACACATTCATTTCTATGTTCGATGGGGTCTAACCGCCAAAACTATAATTGTGCTTCAGTAACATTAAAGCTCTTCATATTCTTTCTGAAGTCTAAGTCTCTCCTGATTGAAATACTTTTACATCAGCACGTGAGACACTTTCATTTTTAGTTTTTGCAGATCATCTGATAGGAGCAAAATTACATCCCTTAATATCCTGTCCTTGGCATCATTATTCTGACTTGAGAACAACAACTACACCAAAATGACACCAACTTTGAAAGAGAAGCATCAACCTGTATTTAACAGGAAAATATTTTAACTTTCACCTCAGTCTTACCACAATTTTGATTTGCTCTCTGTCTCTTGTACTTATTGTTTGAAATGCTCAACTTATGTCTTGCTCTAGTCATTTATTCAGCCCATTTTCCAAGCACATTTGCCTTCAGGTCAAATTCTTCTCTTTGAGCTAAAAGGTGATCAGTATCAGTTGCGGAGTAAGTTCCAGGTTTGTTTAAAACTTGTAGCCAGTTCATAAAAACAGTGCTGTGCAGTAATGTTTCTGGTGTGCTCTCTATGTTACACGCTCGAAAAGCTTCGCATGTAAGGTTTGATTTCTCAACTTCATCTAAATAATCTCTGCTGGCGCTGTCTGGATCACAGTTGAAGTTGAAGAAGAGGTGTGAAGACAAGCGCTTCTTTCTGCTCTTACTGATGTGAGCACCATCCACGCCAGCTGCAGAGCTGTTCAGCTCCTGAGCAGGTTTTACCATCTCAGGTACAAGTCTAGATCTTCTGATACGAAGCATGTGAATGCGCAGCTGCCACAGAATCCTGTTAGTCTCTGTGGCACTGTCTCTGCTGTTGCTCCATTCTGCATCACTCTTCAGAGACTTGATGTACCTTTGTAAAATAAACAGAAACATAAGAAAACAGAAAAATTATTAATACAATTACTAGTCGAAAACTGAACATGCATCTCAAAATGGCAACCATTAAAATAAAAATAAAAAAATGGCACAGCTTAAACATTTCCCACACCATAGAGTGTATAAAAATATCAGAGGTCAAGCCTTCAGGTATCAGACTCCTCCACATATAAATATAAGATAATCTTTTGCAGGCAATATAATCTGTATTTCTTTAAGAATAATATGAAATTTGTGTTTCTTGTGTAAAGTTATTTTCTTTAATCAGCCCCAAATCCAGTGAAGTTGAGACATTTACTGAGATGTAAATGGAACAAAATACAACCATTTGTAATCCTCTTTAACGTATAGTCAATTGAACACATCACAAAGACAAGACACTTAATGTTTAAACTGATAAACTTTATTGTTTTTGTGCAAATATTTGCTCATTTTGAATGTGAGGCCTGCAATAGGTTTCCAAAAAAGCTGGGACAGGGGCAACAAAAGACTGTTAAAGTTGATGAATGCTGAAACAACAGCTGTTTGGATCATTCCACAGGTGAACAGGTTCATTGGAAACAGGTGAGTGTCAAGATTGGTTATAAAAGGAGCATCCCCAAAAGGCTCAGTCCTTCACAAGCAAAGATGGGGCCAGGTTCACCACTTTGTCAACAACTGCGCGAAAAATAGTCCAACAGTTTGAGAACAATGTTTCTCAAGTTCATGTGCAAGGAATTTAAGGATTCCATCATCAACAGTTCATAATATCATCAAAAGATTTAGAGAATCTGGAGAAATCTCTGCATGTAAGCCCCAAGGCTGAGAAACACAATTGAATGCCTGTGACCTTTGACCCCTCAGGCGGCGCTGCATTAAAAACCAACATCATTGTGTAAAGGATCTTACAGCGTGGGCTCAGGAACACTTCAGAAAACCATTGTCAGTTAACACAGTTCATCACTACATCTACAAGTGACAGTTCAAACTCTACCATGCAAAGACAGAGTCAGATATCAACAACTGACAGAAACACTGCTGCCTCCTCTGGGCCTGAGCTTATTTGAAATGGACTGAGGCAAAGTGGAAAAGTCTTCTTTGGTCTGATGAGTCCACATTTCAAACTCTTTGCGGAAATCACGGACCTGGTGTCCTCCAGAAAAAAGAGGAAAAAGACCATCCAGGTTGTTACCTGTGCAAAGTTCAAAAGCAGCATCTGTGATGGAATGGGGGTGTGTTAGTGCCCATGGCATCATGGGTAACTTACACATCTGTGACGTCACCATCAATGCTGAAAACTACATCCAGGTTTTGCTTCCATACAAGCAACGTCTTTTTCAGGGATGTCCCTGATTTTTTCAGCAAGACAATGAAACCAAGACACATTCTGCTCCTGATGCAACAATGTGGCTCCGTAGTAAAAGAGTGCAGGTACTAGGGTGGCCTGCCTGCAGTCTAGACCTGTTGTCCATTGAAAATGTGTGGCACATTATGAAGCACAAAATACAACAACAGGGACCTCAGACTGTTGATCAACTGAGGTCGTACATCAAGAAGAATGTGAAAGAATTCCAGCTCCAAAGCTTCAGCGATGAGCGTCCTCAGTTCACAAACACTTAGTGAGTGTTGTAAGGAGGAAAAGTGATGTAACACTAAGGGAAACATGAACCTGTCCCAGCTTTTTTGAAATACTGTTGCAGGCATCCATTTGAAAACGAGACAAGCAAATATTTGCACAAAAACAATAAAGTTTGTCCGTTTGATCAATAAATATCTGTCTTTGTGGGGTATTAAAATGAATAAAGGTTGAACAGGATTTGTAAATCATTGTATTCTGTTTTTATTTAAATTTTAAACAACATACCAATGCCATTAGAATTGTGGTTGTGAACACACTCCATACTAACCTCCTTGTTTCCTCTTTCATCCTGGTGGGGTTGTTTGCGATGTGAGGAACCAGCCTCAGATACTCACTCATGGTGTGGACGTGTGGTGGGTAATAACCTCTTGGATCTTTCATGAATAAACCTGGAATGGGCCCTGTGAGTCCGCGGGTGAGAGGGAAACGGACAAATCGGTCTCACAGCTTGTCGTGTCGGTCCCTGTCTCGGTGGTGGGGGTGGGGGGGTATCGATTGGGACGGGAGGGACGGTTTTCACGAGGAGTCCGAGACCCACTTCACGACGTCGACAAACCCCAAGTCCCTCCACTGCACGGCTGTGAAGTGGTCGCTCAGGTGACGGGAAGAGTTGACAGACAGCATGTTTAAGAAGAGAGGGTTGGGGTTGTAGTCTGGGAAAGGGCAGACTTCTCCAACAACAGAGGCCAGGAGAGCAGCGTCCTCAGCTGGACACTGCATGTTCCCCATGGTGACGATCACTGTACAATCACACTCTTCTCTTGAACTGCTTCCTCCAGAACCTGACTGTTTGTGCTCTGAACTTGCTCTGTCTGGTCATTTTATCATCTTCCAAAGTTAACTGAGCAGCAGCTGGTGTATGCGTAACCTTTGCTGCTGTACTCAACAGTGATTGGTTAACAGGATAAAGTCAGGTAAACATGATCAAAGTTTACTATAAAATTCACTTCCTTTTTTCCAACTCTTTCAAAAGTACACAGGGTTTGACATCGACACCACCACATGGATATTCTGGGTAAAGATGACTGAAGTCTCTGTTTCATCCAGAAGAGGGCAGCAGATGCTAAATGAAAGGATCCAGCAAACCCGCATCTGTAAATCTGATGGAAATTGAAAGTCAATCAAGGCACCAAAGTGTTATTTTAAATTAAAGAGCTCACAGTTACCACAAATAGTTGTTGTAAAATTTAGACACTAAAACATTCTCAACCGAATGCATGACTAACACCAGTGTTACCAATGATAACATAGTGTTTTAGAAACTGTGGAAGCTTTTTAAATCATATAACAGCATGAAAATAACTTAATCCATATATAAACCATTAAAGTTTTAATCAGCCGACCCCCTTTGGAGTATTTTCAACTTCTGTGCCTCACAGGCTCCTGTAGATTATTGGTGCAGGTGGACCTGTCTCACTCACTGATAATGTTTGTCTTCATGTTAGTTTTAAACTCTGAAACATGTCTCCCCTCTACACCCTGTCCCACGCTGACAACCCCTCCTCTCCACCTGAACATTGATCTGTATAGTTTGTTATATCACTGCATTAGGCTACCTGTATATGTTCATAATGTGTATAGCATTTACCCTCATATCATGTATGTATGTATGTATGTATGTATGTATGTATGTATGTATGTATGTATGTATGTATGTATCTATCTATCTATCTATCTATCTATAGTCCAATTACCTGTATATTATGTCCATATCACATCATTAAGCTATCTATCTGCATTATATGTCCATAATCTGTATAGTTTTTAGCCTTTTATCATTTACATACATAAGTACTTTATATATACCCATATAGCTTCCGCATTGTACATTCACTTCACTTTATCCTGTATATAATGTAATAACCTGTAAAATTAAATAATCTTTAGTCACTAGAGCATTTGTTATCTGTTATTAATTTAAATCATGTACATACAATTGATAATTGCACTCCTGCTTCTTGCACTCCTGGTGTGATGCCTTGTATATGTATAATGACAATAAAGTTGAATCTCATCTCTTATTTGACTTCATAATTTTAACCTTAAGATGCTGGACTCCATCTTTTTGTTATCATTCCACCTGTTATCATCATTTCAGTCCATTGTTTCTCATATCATGTCTGGTTCATGCTTTTATTTTGAAGTCTTTTCTCATGATTTCCTGTTTTGTTGCTGTCATGTCGTTCTATAACTTTCCCTGCCCTCATTATTTTCAGCTGTGTCTCCTACCCTGTGTGTATTTAGTATCGTTACTTTGCCCTGTCCAGTGCCAGTCTGTCTCGTCTTATCAAGTCTTGGTCAATGTATCTCCGTCCTGTGTTTTTGAAGAGCGACTTCTAGTAAATTTAATTTAGTATTCCAGCCTTTTGCTGCACTTTAGTTCTGATTTTGATCCAACCTTTTGCTGTGAGTTTTTGTAATTAACCTTCTTCCTTCTTAAAACCTTTGGACTAATATTCTGCCTCAGTTTCGTGCGAACACGCCTGTTCTTGTCGTGATGAAACAAGATAGGATAGTAGGGACCAATTTATCACCTACCAGGGTAAAATCAGCAGTTTTAACAGCTTAAAGTAAAACAAAGGGGATGAAATGATAAAGGAAAAAAACTGAAGTAATCAATACACAAAATAAATCCTTGATCCTGTACTTTGATCATGTACTCAGGCTGGTGTTAATGCTTTGTATCATATTCTTTGCACGTCACATTCATATAGTGGTGGAAGATGCTGCCATGCAATGTGGCAAAGAGTATAAACTTAACTCATTCACAGTCACACACCGCCAACTCTGCCTCATGAGTCTGGTTCAGCTCAAGGTCTCTGCCTGTTCAACAGAAAACTCCGGCTGTTTTCGAATTCGCATACTACACTATCAGTAAGTACTGATTTGCCCAAAATACAGTGTGCAGTATGCAGTATGTGAACAAATGCGAAAGTTGCAGTATGCCAAAACTACCCAGATGACTTACCGATCTGGGAAAATTTCTCAGTATGCATCAGACCAGTCTACCTGGCGTACTGTTTCCCACAATGCAAAGCGCCTGGCTGCAGGTCTGAATTGAAAATGACGGAAACCGGAGAAAGTTTGGGTGAAGCAGCAGAACAATTCAAGTGTGAGCACCAAAACATCTTTTAAGTGGGGAACTTACATGGTATATGTTATCATTATCCTATTAACGTATTTGAAATCATACCTGCATTATCAGAAACAGTTTTTCCATCATCTCTAAAAATAAAAAGTCAATCCACTCCAGATTATTTTCAATGAATAACTTTTGGTTAAATACTAAAAATCAAATATGATGAAATTTGCTGCAACATCCATCCACATTTAAACACAGACGTCCTCTACAGTTATTACCAAAGATCAGAAGTCATCTGGTAAAACTAATGCAGTTTAAAGCGCTGGGACCTATAATCATTTATAATAACTGTAGAGGACGTCTGTGTTTTAATCCTGTTCTGTGCATTAAATTTGCAACTTTTCGAACGCGCAAATTCCAACATTTTCCTTCAAACTTTAGGGGTTTCCTTCTGGAGAATTTATTGATTCAATGTTTATAACTGTTGTCCTAATATAACTTAATAATAATAAATTATAAAAGTCAAAAAAAAAAATCCATTAGCTTTACTCTTGCATTCCTCAAACTGGAAACAAGTGTAACAAACTACAAAACAGACCAAACAGAACTGTCATACTATATACTACATTCACATACAGTATGCAGTATGCAGTGTCTACTACATACTGCATTAGAATGTAGTATGTAGGAGGCAAATTGGAAAACAGCCATTCATTCAGAACATCATTTCCTTGGAACTATCTACTAGTCAGTGTCTTGGAGGCAGACGCTCTCTTTACTTAGAGAGTGGGCTTCAAATTTTTCTTTTTGATAAAACTTAAAGAGATAGCTGGATCAAGTTAGGACCAGCTCTTAGGCCTCATTTCCACCAGGCAGTCTGGTACGGACCAGCACAGTTTGGTAGCTACGTAACAGCATGACGTCATTGCAGCTTTGTTTCAGGAAAGGCTGTGTGCGGGGTTGTGTGTTGTTCTTTATTACCGCTGTCACACGGGAAGTTACCGATCTTTTGACCAGTCAACGTGCTGCAGTGATTATAGCCCCACCCCTGGGGCCGGTTTGGAGCGGCTTGGCACCCCAACGGAAGGGTACTGAAAAGTGGAGCGGTACGGGTCGCTTATAAGGGGACCTGTCCCGGTTTTAGTCCATGGAAACGCCACAAAATGCGTGCTGTACCGAGGCGAACTGAACCAATCCGCTTGGTGGAAACGAGGATATAGTTTTGCTGTGAGGAACTGACACACTGAGCCCATGTTCCCCTCTCTCCTCTACCTCTCTGTCTCTAACTTTAAGGAGGCTTTCACACCAACGTCTTTGGTCCGAGTTGAGTAGTCCCTCTGATCTTGCTTCACTAGTTTCCAGTGGCAGCTTGGTGCAGCCCATTTGAAGTTGCAGGCTTTGTCGAGATCACTCAGAAAGTCCTAACTGTCCCTTTAAACTTATATAATGTTGGAAAAAGCTTTAACCTGTAATGAGCTGATGAATTTGTTGAATTAAATTGAAAAACTGTGTTCTTTATTGGTCAACCAGCTGGAAAAAAGTCCATATTTTCAATCCTGTTTTGAGAAACCACAAACTGCATTATGACCTGGGTGTGTTAAAGTGGAAGAATCAGAGGAAGAAAGAAAGAGCATACAGCACCAAGGAACCAAAGTGTTTGTAAAGGCAGATGAATCACTGCTCTGTGGTTGTGTTATAGGGGAATACTGGCCACCCTGCTGGCTGCTGCTGCTTCATTCTCAGTGAGAAAGCCTGATGTGATCCAAGATTAGGTTTCAGGAAAGCCTACATTATGGTCACAGATGCTCATGAATGAAATATTTGACCCATTTGTGCATTAATATATGCACATAAAATCATCTCTACAAACCATTTTGGTGTTTTTGCAATATGACTGCACTGGATTACTACAGAAATAGGAAATTAAATGTCAAGATGGAAAAATCACAGCTTCTTTGTGCAGCTCACATTGCCGCAGAGACCCTCACAGTCAGATTTATTTTCTTTTTTTCCCCTGCAACCTTTTGCTATCTTCCTGTTAAACAACAAACCTGCAAAAAGTAATCAAAATGTGTGATATATGCATCTGGAGTGGGCTGCTCTCACAACATCCAAGTTTACCCTCACGTCACTTCTAGTGCAACCAGTTGCCTCCTCAAATAGATCAGCCTGGAGTTCTGACAGATCCCTGCCGGCCTTTCTGTGTGTGTGTGTGTGAGTGAGAGGGAGAGAGAGAGTCAGCTGGGGGTGCAGTACAGGAAAGAAAGAGGGTTTTTGTAGAGGCGTGGTTCCGCGTTGCTAAGCGCTCATTTGGCATATAAGCGCAAAATGAGCAGTGGTCCCATGCAGCCAGTAACGCACAGAGCAAGCTGAGGAATTCAACAGGTACCTATAGGCATTTCTGAGCACTCTGTCTTTGAGGGTGGATGTACTGCCTGGAAGAGAAGAAGAGAAGCAACTGCCTTCACTCAGTCTGTGTGATGGATGGAATTGAAGACTCTCTGGATCTGAAACCTGTCACTCTGAAATAATCTAAAAAAAAAACACCTGGCATTTGGAGTATTGAACCTTGGAGGCATTTTGATCAGTTGGGTGGAATTTAAAGGTAAATTTTAACCACTCTGTTCTACTCAATAGTTCTTTTTTTGTTTGATGTTAAAAATGTGAGCTCCTTTATTTCTAATGAAAGAATCCTGGTAATCTCATTTATTGGAACTAGATTTTATAAATTAATATCTTATCTCCATTGCCTTTTTTTCTTTTGGGCTTAATTAAAAAAAAAAAAAGTGATTGATCTCAGTTCATTTGTCAAGGCTGTCAATTCTACTGTAAGAGATCTGCCTCTAGTACATGTTAGCACACGCAGTAAGTTAGTGACGCATGCGCAATAAATCCAGCACTTTCTAACACAACGTGTGAAAGTCAGTTTACACTGGTTCCTCTGTGTGTAGTGATGCAGTGACCTGCAGATGCACTCAGACTGCTGAGAGCTGTGTTGGCTTTGCTGTTTGAAGGGAAGTCCACTATAATTAAAGCATTATTAAAGACGGACAGAGGATGGATTCAAGGTGCTTTCAGGTTCCTGTGGAGTAGAGTTTGCAATGAGATGTGCATTGATTGATGAAAATGCCCTAGTAGACTTCATGTCTTTGCTTTAGTTTTCAAAAATGAACAATAGAAAAAAAAAGTTCTCCATCAGTGCTGAGGTTTATGGATCCTTTTTTCTCAGCTTGAAATCTGTAAAACAAGCTTGGTTGAATCACAAGCTGTGTCCCCTTTTTTTTCCCCCAAACAGATAACAAGGAGTCTCCTTCATCCAGTATCAGTATTTCCCATCATGGAGGGGTCTCTACCTTTCCTGGGTTGGTTTAGAGCGGCCAGTTTGTTCCTATATTTGACACAGACAGTCCTCACCAAGGTCCTCACTAACTCTACACAACTGGAGTCCATCCTGGACAAGTACAAGGACAAGGATGAGGGGTGGTGGAGGGCGAGGTCACGAGGGAGGAGGGCCATCACAGAAGGGGACATGCACCTGATCCTGAACCTGCACAACAAGCTGCGTGGAGAGGTCCACCCTCCAGCTTCCAACATGGAGTACATGGTGAGTGCATCTGCTTTAACCAAGCAAAATATAGTGGTGTAAAGTTGTGCTCAAAAGTTTACATATCCAAACAAGGCCTATGATGAAAGGTCCACCATTCCTACTGTGAAACACAGAGGTGGATCACTGATGTTTTTGGGGATGTGTGAGCTACAAAGGCTCAGGAAATTTGGTCAAAACTGATGGAAGGATGAATGCAGCATGTTATCAGAAAATACTGGAGGAAAAGTGCCCCTTATCAGCCTAGAAGCTGCGCATAGGATGTACATGGACTTTCCAACATGACAATGATCCTAAACACAAGGCCAAGTCGACCTCCCATTGGCTACAGCAGAATAAAGTGAAGGTTCTGGAGTGGCCATCTCAGTGTCCTGACCTCAATATCATTGAGCCACTGGGGAGAGACCTCAAACCTTCAGTTTATGCAAAACAGCCCATGAATTTACAAGAACTGGAGGCTTTTTGCCAAGAAGAATGGGCAGTTTTACCACCTGAAAAAGCAAAGACCCCTCATCCACTACTACCACAAAAGACTTCAATCTGTCATGATTGTTAAAGGGGGAAACACAAGGTATTATCATTAAATGATGATGTTGTGAGTCAAACAGAGATTTGTTCAGGAAGCTGTTTTTTTTTTTCCAAATTCAAAAGTTCACATTTGGGGCCTCTGTATTTTACAGGGTGACATTTGTGCCACTAGAAGCTGAATTTGAGTTTTAGTACAGGCGTGCTGTTCTGTATTGAAATTGAATTTTGCGTTTTGTATTGAAATTGAATTGTAAAATTGAATCTGAATTTTGCACACTGAAATTGAATTTTGTTTTTGAATTAAAATTACAAAGAGAGTTTAACTGAGTAGCTAAGATGCGATTTCAAAGCAGATCAATTCTGTTTCATAACAGATCATTTCGATTTCAAAACACTGAATTCAGCTTCAGATCATGCTTTTCAAACTAAATACAAAAATTCAAATTCAGTTTCAAGTGGCACAAATCTCACTCCATAGTTTTTATTATTGTCACACAAAGTTTCGAAGAGAATACATGCCCTCGCCTTCATTATCTGGTGAACAAGTATGAGAGAAGTATGATAAACTGTACATCATTATGGCAATGTCCTGATTCTGTGGGTTTGGCTCTGTTACCCAAATCAGAAAATTGTTAAAAATAAAGAATAAAAAGAGAGAATACGACAGCTGTGTGCCAAAGCTCCAGCTCCTGCCCGCCCGCCCTCACTGACCCTGGCTCATATCCAGCTTTCACCCCCGCAGTGTTGTCCTCCACTCCACCTCAACCCTCCTGCCCCCTCCCTCTCTTCCTGTTCTACGTCTCCTTACTCTATCACTCTATTTCTCCTGGTGCACACGCTCTTTTTTTTCTCCCCCTGCTTTGCTGTCTTTATACCCTCTTCATCTTTAGCTCTCCCTCAGGCTTTTCTTCACCCTTTCTCTCACTCCCTGTGCCTTCTCTCTCCCCATCCATCCCAGCTCACTCAAACCCTGGCTGGGGCTGATGTTGTCTTTTATTTGATCCTCCACACATCTCATTTTAGGTGCCACAGCAGTGAATCTATTTCAAACATGTCAGGCCTGGTTGTTTGAAGTGAGGGGCATAGTGGTGTAAATCTATGTTAGGTACACAAATCCAGTGTTTCTTTAGCAAAGGATACTATTACTGATGATAATCATGTGGTCAGACAGAGACTGTGTATCTGGTTTCCAGATTTCAGGATTTGGAGGTTGAAAGAGCTGTTCTTCATTTGAGCTTTGACTTCTTAATTTCATACAAAAGACATTCAATGACTGTTTTAGAGCACTGATTATGAAAACCTCTTTATACATTCTAGGTTCAGTTTCAAGCAAAACTATGTAAAACGTCTGCATCTACTGCAAAGTCAAAAGAAGAGTGAAAAAAAAAAACTGCCTTTCTGAGACTCCACAGTGTTTACTGAGCTGTTCTGTAGAGGTGGTCCTGACAGGGTGGCTGTATTTTGGGCACTTAATGCCCTCAGGAATGCAAAAGGAGATTGGTAGTTACAACTATGACCTTTCTCAAACGGCTGGCAGTCCATCTTCCTCTCTGCCGGATAATTCAGGATGAGGAATAACAAGAACTCACTGAGAATAATAGCCTGGCAGAGATTATAGTACCCACTGTAAGTTTTTTTGGATGAGGGTGCTTTGTCACAAACTCAAATTTTAGCATAACATGTACAACCCCAATACCAATGAGGTGGGGAAGCTGTGTAAAATGTAAATAAAAACAGAACTCAATGATTTGCAAATCCTCTTCAACCTTTATTAAATTTAATACACCAAAAAGATATTTAATGTTCAAACTGAAGCTGGAACAGGTTCATGTTTCCCTCTGTGTTACATCACTTTCCCTTCTAACAACACTCAATAAGTGTTTGTGAACTGAGGACACTAATTGTTGAAACTTTGGAGCTGGAATTCCTTCACATTCTCATTGATGTACGACTTCAGTTGTTCAACAACCCGAGGTCTCCATTGTTGTATTTTGCAGTGCATAATGCACCACACATTTTCAATTGGTGACAGGTCTGGACTGCAGGCAGACCAGTCCAGCACTCTTTTACTACGAAGCCACGTTGTTGTAACAGGTGCAGAATGTGTTTTGGTTTAATTGTCTGAAATAATCAGGGACGTCCCTGAAAAAGACGTTGCTCTGATGGCAGCATGTGTTACTCCAAAACCTGGACGTAGCTTTCAGCATTGATGGTGCTGTCACGGGTGTAAGTTACCCATGATGCCATGGGCACTGACACACCCCCATACCATCACAGATGCTGCTTTTGAACTTTGAGCTGGTAACAACCTGGATGGTCTTTTTTTCTCTTTTGCCTGGAGGTCACCACGTCCATGATTTCCAAAAACACTTGTAAATGTGAACTCATGAGACCACAGCAGACTTTTAAACTTTTTGTCAGGCCCAGAGAAGGCAGCAGCATTTCTGTCTATTGTTGATGTATGGCTTTGTCTTTACATGGTAGAGTTTGAACTGTCACTTGTAGATGTAGTGATGAACTGTGTTAACTGACAATGGTTTTCTGAAGTGTTCCTGAGCCCACGATGTAAGATCCTTTACACAATGATGTTGATTCTTAATGCAGCACCGCCTGAGGGGTCAAAGGTCATAGCACTCAATATTGGTTTTTGGCCTTACATGTAGCGATTTCTCCAGATTCTCTGAATCTTCTGATTATATTATGAACTGTTGATGATGGAATCCCTAAATTCCTTGCAATCAAACATTTAGAAACATTGTTCTTAGACTGTTGGACTATTTTTTTCATGCAGTTGTTGACAAAGTGGTGAACCTGGCCCCATCTTTGCTTGTGAAGGACTGAGCCTTTTGGAGATGCTCCTTTTATACCCAATCATGACACTCAACTGTTTCTTATGAACCTGTTCACCTGTGGAATGATCCAAACAGCTGTTTTTTCAGCATTCAGCAACTTTCCCAGTCTTTTCTTGCCCCTGTCCCAGCTTTTTTGAAACATGTTGCAGGTTCTCTTCCTAGTCCTGAGGAAGATTTTTAAGGAGCTGCACATCTTCATCAGTTGCTCAAACAACCTTAATCGACCCTTTTTGATGAAAAGTAAGAGCTGAGGGTTTGAAGAAGTGTTAAAAACTGCAGCTTCTTGGGTGACTGCTTGAGGCTGACTCCAGAGGTACCAGGCACTCACATTCATTCAAAAATAGTGAAAACATGTCTAGTCCTGTAAGCCCCAGTGTTGTAACATTATGCTAGGTTTCAGATATCAAGGTATCTGTACATTTTTTTCTCAACAACCATATTTACATGGTCAGTGGGTCCTATTGTTTAAGCCTTCAGTGCTGTTGGATGGTCAACGTGTTTATAGATCCGGCCATCAGACCACAAACTCACACAACTTAAATTTTTTTCTTCTAAATTTGTGTTTTACAGGGTTAAAAAAAGGTACACTTTATGAATTCCCTTTCGGGGAAATTTAATTTTACACTCTGAATGAATCATGCTATACACATACATGCACAAATAGCACTTTGGACACAAACATATGCACTGATGGAGAGTGTAGAGTGAAGGAGCTGCACCATCAGCATGCACCCTGAGCAGTTGGGGGTTCAATGCCTTGCAGGACCTCTCCAGCCATCAGCCAAATTCCAATTTTTGGTCCATGCTGGGACTTATACCAGCACCCCTGCTTGCCATGTTCCAATGGACTAAGCCACTGTTGCCTCACAAAATTAGACAGAATAGCTATCTCACAAAATACAGCGTACTGTACACCTCCAAAAAAAGAGGTCACACACTCTGATATTTTGTTGGACTGCCTTATGCTTTGATTATAGCATGCAGTCAATGTGTTATTGTTTTAATACGCTTAGATAAACAACCCCAGAACATCACACTGCCCCCACAGGATTGTACAGGAGACACAAAGCATGATGGGTGCATTACTTCACCTGCCTCTCTTCTTACCCTGATGCACCCATCACTCTGGAACGATGTAAATCTGGCCTAATCAGACCACATGACCTTCTTCCATTCCTCTAGAGCAGTGATTCCCAACCTGTGGTCCGTGGCCCCCTAGTGGGCCGCGGAGATATTGCTAGTGGGCCGCCAAATCATTTTCAAAATAGTCTGAATTTTAATGAAGGGTAATTATATAAAGATACAAATGTACAGAATAATGTTCAAATATTAAAACTTGGTTACATTTGTAGGGATATTCAACATGTTCAAACGTTTGTATATAAGAAAAGTCCTTGAAGAGGGCAAGTTAAAGCCCAACATGTAACATGACCCCAAATTTAACAAAACCCTGAAATTTGATGAAACAAATGTTGTATATCCCAAGACTATAATCACTGACCCAACATTTAACAAGTTGTTATATCATGGGCAAATAACTTTTACCTTCTGGGCTCAGCATCTGTTACATCATTGACCAGTTATCACATTTCGGGTTTTAATACATTTTCTTTCTTACATTTTGGGTCTTTGTTACAAATCAAGCGCTAACAAGGCATTATGCAGGCCCCATAATTATATGGTCAGAGGTGGGCCGCGAAACATTTTTGAGACTTAAAAGTGGGCCCTGAATTGGAAAAGGTCGGGAACCACTGCTCCAGAGTCCAGTCTTTATGCTCCTTAACAAACTGAAGCCTTTTTTTCCGGTTAGCCTCACTGATAAGTGGTTTTCTTCCCTTGAGTTCCCTTTGCATTGTGCAGGTGGAAATGCTCTTACTTTCACTGTTAAACATACGCTTGAGCTTTACTGTTGTTGTTTTTTCTATTTGATTTCCCCAAGTGTTTTAAGTGATCGCCGATCACTATCATTCAGAGTTTTTTTTCCAAACCACATTTCCTCCTGGAAGACGACTGTTCCCCACCATCCTTCCAGTTTTTAATAATGTGTTGGACAGTTCTTTATCCAATTTTAGTCTCTGCATTCATCTCCTTTGATGTTTTCTCTGCCTGATGCCAATGATGTGACCCTTCTCAAACAGACTAACATCTTTTCTACAACCACAGGATGTGTCTTTCCACATGGTTGTTTAAGAAATGAGAAGTGACTCATTGCATCAGTTGGGGTTAAATAACTTGTTGCCAGTTGAAAGATAATCACCCATGCAGTAATTATCCATTAGGAGGCTTGTACTTGTTTGCTTTGTTAAGTGGTGATGTTTTTTTGTTTTTTGTTTTGGCCAGGCAGTGTTGTTTGGAAGATGTTAAGACTGAGAGTCCATAAACCATTGTCGTATATACCACTTTGACGGTTGTATTGCCAACTACAAGTCTGGCATGCATACTACAGTGTTTTCAGCGTCTCCATATAAACGCTGATATTTTTCACTGCGTTTTTAGTATTTTTGGATGACACATTGTGAAACGTCGTATAAACAGGGCCTTAGGCAGTACGTTCTTTTTAACTGAGCTCTCCGTAACAGCAAAGGGTGACAAGAAGGAGCCTGTTCCATCACAGTAACTGTAACAGATGCAAGACTTAGGCCAGTAGAACAGTTTTCTAGTGAAACATAAAAGTTTTGTTGTGTTTAAGCCCCCTGTTTACACAGAAACACCATTTTAGCTGACCGGAAACGCAAACTTTTGAAAACACTGTTTCAAGTGTAAACACTGAGGCGGGAAAAACCTGGAAATGCTTATGTCATGTTCAGCTCTGTGCCTGCGCAATAAGCCTCCTCTGCACCAGGCACGAAGCAAACAACAACAGCAACAACAGCAACAACAGTGACCTACTGTTTCATTCTTCTGCTGCTCAATCTACTGACTGTCTTCTACCAAAACGTGCATTTATTGCACTATTTCTGCAAGTAGAGAAGAAGTTTTTAATGTAAACTTCAGATGATCAGCTGAAGTCATGCACACTGCCTGGCCAAAAAAAAGTCACCACCAAAAAAAAGGTAATACGCTCTAATATTTTGTTGAACCACCTTTAGCTTTAATTACGGCACGCATTCGCTGTGGCATTGTTTCAATAAGCTTCTGCAATGTCACAAGATTTATTTCCATCCAGTGTTGCATTAATTTTTCACCAAGATCTTGCATTGATGATGGGAGAGTCTGACCACTGCACAAAGTCTTCTCCGGAACATCCCAAAGATTCTCAATGGGGTTAAGGTCTGGACTCTGTGGAGGCCAATCCATGTGTGAAAATGATGTCTCATGCTCCCTCAACCACTCTTTTACTCTTCGAGCCCCATGCATCCTGACATTGTCATCTTGGAATATGCCCGTGCCATCAGGGAAGAAAAAATCCATTCAGGTAGTCAGCTGACCTCATTCTTTGAGCACATACTGTTGCTGAGCCTAGACCTGAGCAACTGCAGCAACCCAGGATCATAACCCTGCCCCCACAGGCTTGTACAGTAGGCACTAGGCATGATGGGTGCATCACTTCACCTGCCTCTCTTCTTACCCTGATGCGCCCATCACTCTGGAACAGGGTAAATCTGGACTCATCAGACCACATGAACTTCTTCCACTGCACCTGAGTCCAATCTTTATGCTCCCTAGCAAATTGAAGCCTTTTTTTCTGGTTAGCCTCACTGATTAGTGGTTTTCTTAAAGCTACACAGCTGTTCAGTCCCAATCCCTTGAGTTCCCTTCGCATTGTACGTGTGGAAATGCTCTTACTTTCACTATTAAACATAGCCCTGAGTTCTACTGTTGTTTTTCTTCCATTTGATCTCACCACACATTTAAGTGATCGCTGATCAACATCATTTAGGATTTTTTTCCAGCCACATTTCTTCCTGGAAAACGATGGGTCCCCACTATCCTTCCAGTTTTTAATAATGCGTTGGACAGTTCTTTATCCAATTTTAGTCTCTGCATTCATCTCCTTTGATGTTTTCTCTGCTTGATGCCAATGATTTGACCCTTCTCAAACAGACTAACATCTTTTCCATGACCACAGGATGTGTCTTTCCACATGGTTGTTTAGGAAATGAGAAGCAACTCATTGCACCAGTTGGGGTTAAATAACTTGTTGCCAGTGGAAAGATAATCACCCATGCAGTAATTATCCATTAGGAGGCTCGTACCTATTTGCTTAGTTAAATCCAGGTGGCCACTTTTTTTTTGGCCAGTCACTGTCTATGACTCCTACAGTTATATCGCCATCTTAAGGCCTGACATGCGAACTACAGCATTTTCAGTCCCTCAACATCTCCATGTCAATGCATATTTTTGTCAATGCATTTCCCTGCATTTCAAGGCAAAACGCTGTGAAACGCTGTCATGTAAATGGGGCCTCACACACGCACTGCCTGCTCCATGATGGCAGAGAGGAGTTTTGTTTGGTGTAATGTTTCGGCTGATAACCAAACAATTCTATCTGGGAATCAAAAAGGTTCTGTAGTAACACCACAAACTTATACAAACTTCTTATTTTGCATTAATATAAACTTTTTTCATGTAAACAGGGCCTTATACAGATAGAAGAAGTCAGGTCGTCATCTCTGTTTCTTTGTTGGTACTGATCATGCCTCAAAGAAACATCCTTCTATCAGTACAGTCTTTTGCAGTACTAATCTGTCTTTGTAGTCAGCGTCTTACAGCGTTTTCATAGGCTCTAAATGAAACCCACTAAACTGTCTGCTGGACTCTTTCCAACAGACCAACCTTGAGTTAAACCTCTGCAATCACCCAAATGGTAATGGCTGTTACCTAACAACAACGTAATCTTTTATTATGGGTTTACTCTATATCATGTGGCAGCTATGCAGGAGGTTAGAGCAGAAATTCAGTGCAGTGTTTATACCTCAGCCACAGCTGGACTGCAGCCAAAGAAGTAAAGAGTCAGAATATCACATTCTCAGTCATGCTTGAACAGTAAGCAGCACCACAGTCAGTGGGCAACAGTGGGCACAGTGTGCTGGCCTGGCTAAACATATGGGACGCATTATGATGGTCAATCAGAACGCCACACTAAATCATTACTCCATTAGTTTTGATGTGTGATACCCATAATGCAACTAAACAGAATGCCAACAGCTGAGCACACTGCGTCTATTCTTCTCTGACCCCAACAAAGTCGACAGTTCATTAACCCTGCTGCCACATTTCTACCACTCAGTCTTTCAGCCGTGGTCTAATTTTCTGCTTTGTTCAAAACAAGAGGTGTGGAAACAGTGTTCAGGTATTTTCAAGTCAAGCTTTTACAGTAAAGTCGAAAAGAGGCTCTCTGTTTGGTCACTTTTATTTATTTTTAAATTTTTTTCTCACTTTGCTTGTTTTATGAGACCAAAACTTACTGGAAAAAAAAGCTCTGAAACAACCACACTGGATAGCAGCACAGAGCTGTAAGCTGATGTGGTGGTGATGATCCTCTCTTCTCCTCTTCTCTCATGTATGTGTCTGTGTGTAAGAGAGTGGATGTGTGTTTTTAATAGGAGAGGCCTACTTTTGACTGTACTGTGTTAAATTTGCGAGAGGCCACTCGACTTTAAAAGCAAAGAGCAGCTTCATCGTTCAGGTTCTCTCTGCCTTCAGTGTGTGAGGTGACTTTCAGGTTATTTTCAGGGGATGTTTGGCTCTCCTACACTTTAAGCAATTGCTGTTAATTTACAGCCAATTTTCAGAAGTAATGTTTTATTTCTCTGTAATGCTGTTTTGTCAGCAATGCATTGTGGTCCAGTAAATTTGAAGCAAAAATACAAAGACCTTTAAAGGTATGCTATTGTAAAATACAGTATTTGTGGAAGAGTGGGCGTTTTTCTAGAGTTGGATGCATTTTGGAGGAAGCACTTTAGGAAACATTTAGGAAGACATGCCATCCACATCAATCAGGCTTTGGACAAAGTACAAGTTAATCAGAATAATGAGAAGTGAGCAATATTTTCAACTATGTCTAAATAAAAAGATTCAGTAGATTAACTGAATAACTTGATGTGTAACTAAAATTGCATTGACTATAGATAAAATAAATAAAGCATTGACAGAAAATGAAAATGAACGGAACTTGATTCCTCACTATGCTCTTTAATCATGAGTAAGGAGGGCACACAGTGGACATGAGATGCTACTGTACATAGATGAATCACACTGGTGACTCAAGCAGTTCCCAAGAAAACACAAAGGAAGCATTGAGAGAAAATGAGTAGTTAAATGACCTGAGCTTAATTCCTTACCATAATCTGTAACCATGGGTAAGGAGGGCACACAGTGGACATGAGACACTACTGTACATGACTCATGCTGTTTAAGCCCCATGGCCATCTATGCTCTGTGGAGTAGACAAGCGATCTGTGCTTCACTGTGTTTACTGGCAGTATCTCCCCACAAATTACAGTCACATACAGGAATCTGATGTGCTGCTTATACAACATGTTCAGAGGACTTTTCATTTAGAGTTCTACGGAAGAAGATACCATTATTCAATGATATCCTTGACATTCGGTCTATGCTGTCAACAACTGGTCCAAGCTGAGGATTATGGAAAGCCATTCTGTGTAAGGACAAAGACAGCCTGTGTGACCCATGTGATGCACCCATTTACAGCAGGGCTTCATGTCCACTATGTGCCCTCCTCACTCATGGTCACAAGGTAAAATGTGATGCGGTGAACAGTAAAATACTGTAAATTTCTTTTACAGTAACATAATCGCAACCCTGATGCTAGTTGTTTGGTGTTTTTTTCACACAAAAATGTATTAGAGTGTAGAAGCAGTCGATAAGAACAACAAAATATAATGTGATGCAATCAAAGCGACAACTACACAAAGTGGCCACTGAGAACACTCCAGTCACTTCTATAACAGATCTGCAAAGTCAAAGCTGGCTTTGTGTTTTACCTGATTCTTTGGGAGCAAGGTGCTAAAGACAACACATTAGCAACTAACCTTAGCTGACCTGCAGAGTTAGCCCTCGAAGGATTTAAGGATTCCTTTTAACTCATATTGTTGCGTTTTGACTGTGCATATGTGCTTTCCTTAGGTATGGGATTATGAGTTGGAGAGAAGTGCAGAACACTGGGCACATACCTGTCGATGGGAACATGGACCGAGCCACATGTTGACACAGATAGGCCAAAACCTTGGAGCGCACTGGGGCAGGTGTGTATTGAAGAAAGAAGTTTTTAAATTATGTTTTTATCGTGGTCAGAACCATAGACTGTATATAGAATGGACAGCGTGGCTCCGCCTGTCAGTGTTCTATGGTTTTGAAGCCAAAAAAAACAGTTTCTCTAGCCGCCATTGTGTAGCCAGAGTCTGCGCAGTAGAGATTTTCCGGTGGAGCCAAGTAAAAAAGAGAAATAAAAATATTTATTTCTTCTTCAGAAGGTTTAGGCCCCCTTTGGCTCTCATTCCCAAAGTTTCTTATATCCCCGATAAAAACTACTCATGAACAGCAGCTGTCAACTATCGTAAGACGAAACTTATATCGCGGTTCTTAACGTCAAACTAATGAGAAACTAACTTCTTAGAAAAAAAACACCTGAACACCATGCAGCCAAATGACATCGTCATACCACCTTAGTGTAAGGATGAGAGAAACGTTTCTACGAGGCATCGTAATTTTTTTAAGTTTTCCCGGCTTGTATCTGGAATACATGGGGAGGCGGGGCTTATGACCTATACTGCAGCCAGACACCAGGGGGCGGGGCTTATGACCTATACTGCAGCCAGACACCAGGGGGCACCACTCATTATACAGTCTATGGTCAGAACAATGTTATTTAGTGTGCTACAAAACACTTTTAACATAGCAGAAAACATTTGACCCAGAACAAATCATTTCATTTACATTTCTATACTATCTACAATTTGGTGGTCTTTTTTCCCCAAATGTAATGTATTTACAGTTTTGGGACGACTTTAAACTTCAAAGATTTGAATTTGCTTATTGCTAGGAAAATAAACAAAGCTTTTAGCTGACTTTACTTATTGCCAACAAACTTCATTTTTTATCTCCTTTATGTCAGAATGTCTTTAATTTATATATCTAATCATAAAGATACTTCATAAGAGTTTTTCTTCATCATATTAGAGACCGCCCCCCTACCTTCCATGTCCAGGCGTGGTACGATGAAGTGAGATACTACAGCTACCCCTACTCTCAGGAATGCAACCCACACTGCCCATTCAGATGTTCAGGACCTGTTTGTACCCACTACACTCAGGTAAGGAGGCAAGTTCTGTCTTTAAAGAGGGTTATCATGCTTCCCATAACTTAGAGTCAGATCAAAACATACCAAATATGTGTACTACTGCTTCAATTAGAGAGTGATGACAGAAAAAGATATGTCTTTTGAAAGCAACAACAAAACTCTCTGCTGTACTTTCCTCATTTGTGTGTTTTATTTTTCAGTTGGTATGGGCGACGAGTAACCGCATCGGCTGTGCCATCAACGTGTGTTACAACATGAACGTGTGGGGAATGATCTGGGCTAAAGCAGTCTACCTGGTCTGCAACTACTCTCCACCGTAGGTTGAAAAAAGGATACACAAAAAACTATATGACAAGAACCCAAAAAGAAACGTCAATGTTGACAAGGAAAATTAAAATATGAAACTTTGGCAACACCTGTATTTTTCCTTCATAGTTCAGTCCAGTACAGCACTTCTATATCTTCATAACAAAACATTTAGATTGTTCAAGTTTTGTACTAAAACTGGAAATATTTATATTATATTTATATTCCCAAGCACAAATTTCTCGCACTTCTTCTTCTTCATCATGACTTTTATTGAATCCTTCTGTCATATTCAGGGGGAACTGGTGGGGTCACGCCCCCTACAAATATGGAGCTCCCTGCTCCGCCTGTCCTGCCAGCTACGGTGGAGGCTGCAGGGACAACCTCTGCTACAAAGGTAGGGTCCATAAAATTGTTTGTTTATTTCGATTCTTCTTTTTCTTGGTGCTTTTTATGATTACCTGACACATTCGTGCACTGAGAAAAATAAACTTGAGGAGAAGTATATTTAACTTACTTGAATACCTGAAATCCTCAATAAAAGTTCAACTTAGTGTCTTCAACGATCTTGTTTTGAAGTCAAAAATATTTGTTCAAAATACAATACAGTGTGAATTTTTTTCGGAACATGAGTCATTTAAGTACTATAAAGCAATCTTTTTTAGTTCATCCACACAACAAGAGACGGTCTTGTTATCTGTGCTGTTTCATTTGGTATTTATGGAACTGGATCCTGAACCTAATTCATTACCATACCTTGTAAACATGAGTGAGGAGGGCACACAGTGGACATGAGAGCCTGCTTTACATGGATGAATCACATGGGTGGCATAAGCGATCTATGCTGACCGCTCATGCCGGTGTGGACTGGCTGCCCACACTAAATGGTGTGGACCAGCCTTCTATGCTCTACAGTGTGGACTTGCTGCCTACACTTCATGGAGAAGACCTGCTGTCTATGCTACATGGCATAGATGGGCTACGCCAAACAGTGTAGACCAGCAACCCCCTATATTGTTTGCTTTGTGCAAATAATATGATTAAGATTATATTACTCAAAACTTCATTAATAACATCAAAAGATTAAGTTATTCATAAAAAGACTAGTTTTGTTTGATCAAGTTGGTTTGATTGGCAAAGTTCATTTACCACACTGAAAAAATGGAATGATATGTACAAAAGTTAGTTTTGCTTCATCTATTTAACAACATTATGTTGACTTTACTTGAATTTTGTTTTTCATGTTAATAAAAAAAGGGTTTAGAAAAAAAGCAATCTTGCTTCCGCAGCATAAATAAATTATGCAAAAAGTTACCTTGATTTTTTTTTAGGTAGATCTTACCAGAAAATTTTTATCAGTATATGATTCAATCTGTCTGTAGCTGGCTAAATGGCAGTTGTCCGTTAGTTTCCTCCCGTCGTGTGTGTGTTATATCTGAAAATAACTATCCAAGCTAATGTAAGTATATAAATCCACTTGTCTGAATGGCAAAGACAAAGAAAAAAGTTCAAAAGACAACACACTGTTTTCTTTCCATGTTTTCAGATGGTGGCGTTGAGAGGCGTCCAGCTCCTGAGATTGAGGAGACCAACTACATTGAACCGGAACCAGAACCTGTGAGGGACAGGGAGCCCCAACCCCGAGCACAGACACCGGACACCACCTCCAATGACAACCTGGAGAGGAACCAGGTCACCAGCACGGAACAAATGAGTAAGGACCGCCATGATTAGGACCCGCGCCCAATGACAGAGTCGGCAAGGACTCTGGAACCCCAGTGACAGCCAAAACCAGAGCAAAGACCAATGCAGCAGTGCACCAAAAGTGAATAGCCATGAATAGGACAAAAACCAGTTCGGCAGTACCAGTAACCCCAATGTAAACCTCGAATTGTGCGTGGTATATTAATAATTTCCCTCTTTGTTTCTTTCTTTCCTATGCAACTTTAATCCTAATTTGCAAACCTTCAGCTTAAGAGGAACGTTAACACACCTAGCTACAAAATTCAGTCACTGCAAAAAAGGTATGAATCCAGTGTTTTTATCCTGATACATGCTCCACAACGCCCCCTAGGTGAGGAAAAACACAACCCTCAAAGCTACTTTGAGCTACAGGCCTAATTTTTTGTGTGCAAAACTATCATGCCTACACCTACAAAAAAATGTCTCTTATAAGTTTAGTGAATCCCAAAAGGAGGATTGGGAATTTGAAATTAAATGTTTGATTTTGACGATTCATAGGGTATGCATTTGACTGAATTTCTCACACATTTTTTTAAAATCCTCCTCAAATTGAATATGTTCAAACTAGAAACATTTACAAAGTAAAGTTATTAAAACATTTTTTGTAACTCAATGGGGAGGCAGCCAAAGTTGACAATTGTACTCCAAAATGCAGACCTGAATAGCTCTTCACCAAACTGCATACGTTCAGTGTCACAGCCTGTGTGCATGGATTTCAGAAAGTAAGACACTCCGTTTTGGCAAAAGTAGTCATGGCTTTTTACTGAGATTGATTTTGCTGCACATGCATTGGCTGCTGCATGCAGTGGCTTATTAGTCAGGAATAACTTGTGTACATGTTGCAGTTGCAGTTGCAACATGCCTCGACGGGCACACGAAGGCGAGGATCTGCTTATCGCTGATAGCAGCTTTAATACTTTTATTAGGTTGTGTTTGAGACATTTCCCCTATTGGACAATCACCATCTTATACTGGTTATTTAGTAGAGAGATTTCTTTGAATCCTCTAAATCAGGGATGTCAAACTCAAATACACCATGGGCCAAAGTTTAAAACTTGGGAAAAGTTGCAGGCCAACACTGACATTTAATGAAAAAATCTTTCTCCAGATACAATAATGAACCTTTTCATATGGACCAAAACAAGTTTAACTTTACCATTGAATATGGAGGAAGCAAAGCTTAATACTGTACAATAAAAAACTTAATGTTGCACACATGCAAAATCAAAGATAAAGTAAAAACACATCAATGGAATTGATATATTTAATGTAAAATTGAAATAAAATAATGTGCTGTTTTTCATTTGTAGCCTTCAGATTCAAATTTCAACCGCTGCTCTTTCATATCCCTATCAGAAAAAACTGCCTCTTTAGAATCTCCTTTTTAAATCCATTCATGTTACTGTGTTGGTGATGTCTTATAGATTAGCCTTGATTATGAGAAATACTGTCAAATGTTTTTTCTCAACTTTTTCAGTCTTTTCTCACCAAACTTTTGGTAACATCTGGCATTTATCAAATTCAATGGCAATACAATCTACCAAGAACAATGCTGTTCAATGTTGTCCTTTGCTATCGAATGATTTTTGAGGTTTGACTGTTTTTCAAATCACCATGTTTGCTCTCTATTTTGCATTCTACGCATTTTATACAGTGCATTTTTGAAGTCACATATCAACATTGTTTTTTTATTCATGTTATGAAGATCTGTCATTTGTGTGAAAATTCAGGCCAACAGGTGGAGTGTGAGACCAAGCTGAGAGATCAGTGCAAAGGCACCACCTGTAACAGGTAAATATTGAGGGACATGACGACACTGCAACATTTGAGTTTTAGATCATAAAAGATGTAATCAGCTCTGAGAAACAATCAATGTGAAAGGGTGGGAATCCATGTAGTATTCCATGATTTATAATATACAGTTGTGCTCATAAGTTTACATACCCTAGCAGAATTTATGATTTCTTGGTCGCTTCTCAGAGAATATGAGTGATAACACAGAAACCTTTCTTTTACTCATGGCTAGTGGTTGGGTGAAGACATTTATTAACAACTGTGTTTACTCTTTAAATCATAATGACAACAGAAACTTCCAAAATGACCCTGATCAAAAGTTTACACACCTCAGCTCTTAATAGCGTGTATTTCCCCCTTTAACATCAATGACAGCTTGAAGTCTTTTGTGGTCATTGTGGATGAGGGTCTTCATTTCCTCAGATGGTAAAACTGACCATTCTTCTCGGCAAAAAGCCTCCAGGTCCTGTAAATTCTTGGGCTGTCTTGCATAAACTGCAGGTTTGAGGTCTCCCCCCTGTGGCTCAATGGTATCGAGGTCAGGAGACTGAGATGGTCACTTTAGAACCTTCATTTTATTTTGCTGTAGCCAACGGCAGGTTGACTTGGTCTTGTGTTTTGGATCATTGGCATATTGGAATGTCCATGTACATCCCATTTAAGCTTCTGGGCTGGTGATTGCAAATTTTCTGATAGCATGCTGCATTCATCTTGAGGCTTCTTTCTATGCTGTTTGGGATATTGTAAGCCAGATACTTTGTGGCATTTGTGTCAAAATGGCTTTCTTCTGGTGACTCAACCATACAGCCCATTTTTCCTCAAGTGCCTCCTTATTTTGCATCTTGAAATAAACTTCAGAGAGTCCTGTATTTCAGTTGAAATTATTTTTTTGTCTTTTTTTGCATCCCTACCAATTTTCCTGGCAGTTGTGGCTGAAACTTTTGTTGGTCTACCTGACTGTGGTTTGGTTTCAACAGCATCTCTCATTTTCCGCTTCTTAATTAGAGTATGAACACTGCTTATCGGCATCCTCAATTCCTTGGATATCTTTTTATAACTTCTTCTTGTTTTGTACAGTTTGATTAACTTTGACAGAAAAGTTTATGTGTTATCATTCATATTCTCTGAAAATGACCTAGAAATCATAAATTCTGCTGGGGTATGTAAACTAATACTGGAAGGAGAAAAACAAAAGCACAAGACCTTTTACTCAAGTGTATCCTTGTCTCTGTCAATAGATACGAGTGTCCACCCGGCTGTTTGGACAAACCAGGAAAAGTAGTTGGGACAGGATATTACGACATGGTATAAAGAGTGTAATGTTTCAATATAACTTATAATTTGGCTTTAAGCTGCACTGATGTTTTCATACATGGGACATTTTTTGAACAACATATTTCTGTTAATTCACACCTGTGTTTTCATGTCCTATCACAGCAGTCTAGTGTATGTGGAGCTGCATTACACTCAGGGGTGATTGATAACGATGGAGGGTGGCTGGATGTGACCCGACTGGGCAGAAAACAACAATTTACTAAATCCTACAAGAATGGTATTCAGTCACTGGGGTATGAATCAGTCTCTGTATGATATGTTTGTTTCATATGGATAAAAACAGTGTAAATGTATTAGTCTGCATCGTACTCTCATTTTTAAAGTAATGATTCTCTTTTCTGTCTCTTCACAGGAAAAACAGGAGTGCTAACTCCTTCAAAGTAGATACAGTTCCTGGTAAGAAACACTGAGTCAGTTTCATCTTTTCTTGTGACAATGATGCACAATATTGTTTGCATGTACAACCCCCATTCCAATGAGGTTGGGATGTTGTGTAAAATGTTAAAAAAAACAAAAACAGAATACAATTATTTGCAAATCCTCTTCAATCTATATTCAATTGAATTCAGCACAAAGACAAGATATTTAATGTTCAAACTGATAAACTTCATTGTTTTTGCACAAATATTCACTCATTTTGATATTGATGCCTGCAACACATTTCAAAAAGCTGGGACAGGTTCATGTTTCCCTCTGTGTTACATCATCTTATCTTCTAACAACACTCAATAAACATTTGTGAACTGAGGACACTAATTGTTGAAGCTTTAGAGCTGGAATTTCTTCACATTCTTATTGATGTACGACTTCAGTTGATCAACAGTTCAACATCTGCGTTGTTGTATTTTGTGCTTCATAATGCTCCACACATTTTCAATGGGTGAAAAGGTCTGGACTGCAGGGAGGTCAGTCTAGTACCTGCACTCTTTTACTACAAAGCCACACTGTTGTAACAGGTGCAGAATGTGTCTTGGTTTCATTGTCTTGCTGAAATAATCAGGGACGTCCCTGAAAAAGACGTTGCTTGGATGGCAGCATGTGTTACTCCAAAACCTGGATGTAGCTTTCAGCATTGATGCTGACATCACAGGTGTGTAAGTTACCCATGATTCCATGCGCAGTAACACACCCCCATGCCATCACAGATGCTGCTTTTGAACTTTGTGCTGATAACAAACTGGATGGTCTTTTTCCTCTTTTTTCTGGAGGACACCACGTCCATGATTTCCAAAAACAATTGTAAATGTGGTTTCATCCGACCACAGCAGACTTTTCCACTTTACCTCAGTCCATTTCAAATGAGCTCAGGCCCAGAGGAGGCAGCTGTTTCTGTCTGTTGTTGATGTATGGCTTTGTCTTTGCATGGTAGAGTTTGAACTGTCACTTGTAGATGTAGTGATGAACTGTGTTAACTGACAATGGTTTTCTGAAGTGTTCCTGAGCTCACGCTGTAACATTCTTTACACAATGATGTTGGTTTTTAATGCAGTGCTGCCTGAGGGGTCAAAGGTCACAGGCATTCAATGTTGGTTTTCGGCCTTGATGCTTTTACATGCAGAGATTTTTCTAGATTCTCTGAATCTTCTGATGATATTATGGACTGTAGATGATGGAATCCTGAAATCCTTTGCAACTGAACATTTAGAAACATAATTCTTAAACTGCTGGACTATTTTTTTCATGCAGTTGTTGACAAAGTGGTGAACCTGGCCCCATCTTTGCTTGTGAAGGACTGAATCTTTTGGGGATGCTCCTTTTATACCCAATCATGACACTCACCTGCTTCCAATGAACCTGTTCACCTGTGGAATGATCCAAACAGCTGCTTTTTCAGCATTCATCAACAAGTTTTTCAGTTTGAACATTATGTATCTTGTCTTTGTGGTGTATTCAATTGAATATAGGTTGAAGAGGATTTACAAATCACGCCTGCTTGAATTGTCAGTATATACCTAATTTATACAGTCTAAACTATGTTTTGAATGTATTTTGACTGGTCTTGATGCTAGAAATCTAAGTATAAACCTACTAAATTCAGTCTAAACTAGGTTTTAAATGTACTTTAACTGGTCCTAATGTTAGAAATCTCACTTGTTACCCACTTCTTACAGTTTGAACGAGGTTTTAAATGTACTTTGACTGGTCCTAATGTTAGAAATCTCACTTGTTACCCACTTATTACAGTTTAAACAAGGTTTTAAATGTACTTTAACTGGTCCTAATGTTAGAAATCTCACTTGTAACCCACTTATTACAGTTTAAACAAGGTTTTAAATGTACTTTAACTAGTCCTAATGTTAGAAATCTCACTTATAACCCACTTATTACAGTTTAAACAAGGTTTTAAATGTACTTTGACTGGTCCTTATGCTTGAAATATCACTTGGAACCTACTTTATACTGTTTTTATTTATGTTTTACACAATGTCCCACCCTCATTGGAATCAGGGTTGTATAAAAAACAGTTTTTCTTTTCTTTTTGTCTTTCACAGTAAAGGCAGTGACATGTGAAACCACTGTGGCCCTATTTTGTCCCTTCAAGAAACCTGTACGACACTGCCCCAGGTGAGCTTTGATACCCAGTGAGTGGAAGATGCACTGAGTACCAGGATCTGCCTTTGCCTGTAAAAATGCAGAAACAGAATCAGTTAGAGAAAAACATTAATAGACTTAGACTCATCCGACTTGATACCTGTCAGTAGTCTTAACAGTACATGTTTGTGCCGTGTAAGTTTGAAGTTGAACATTTTGACAGCTTTCTGTACCATTTATCATGTACCTAAAGTATGAAAAACAACTTATGAATGCTGGAGTGGAGTTTGTCAAGCAGATAAGTGAGTGTGTATAGATATTTTTTTGTTTGTTTTGTTTCAGGCTATATTGTCCGAGGAACTGTTTACGGGACAGTCGAGCACGGGTCATTGGGCTGAAGTACTACTCAGATGTGAGTTCCTGCATTAACTGGGAGTAGCGTTGCTTGGAGGAGGACATGGGGTCAAGCTTAGCTCACTGCACATTGGCTGAGCTTAATACCAGCCAAGAGATCAGCCAATTACTATCTACAAATTGAGTTAAAAAGTTGTCAAAATGGGATTTGTCCTGCCTATGAATACAAAAAAACTTGAATTTATATAGCAAGTTTAAAGGGACTTTGAGAACTTTGTAGGTGATCTTGAAAAAGTAATCCACAACTTATAATAATAATAATTCTGTGTTTTTCTCTGCTGAAAATTATTTCTCTTATTTGTTTAGTCATAATAGTGGAAAATGGAGCTTGATTGTCTGACAGGAAAAGGACAGAAGAGCAGAAGAAAGCTAAAAGGGAGAGTGATAAAGCATGGACAATGTACATGTACAGTACTGTGTACCAGCGACTGCCTGCTTCCAGAGCTTGTTAAAAACCAGTCACAGCCACTCTCTGGGTCAGACAATAGATCTGTTAGCAACATGCAGTCATGAAACTACTATGACTGTTTGAAAATTCTTTTTAACTTATCCCTAATTGATTCTGAACTGCCTGTGCTGTGTTTGAGTCCTTGGATGGGGACTTTTCTCCTCATGATTTCAACTTTTTATCTCAAATTTTGACATCTAATCTCAAATTTTTTACTTTTTATCTGAAAATTTGGATTTTTCCCCTCATGATTTCAATTTTTTATCTTTCAAATCTGATATTTTATCTCAAAATTTCATCTTTTTATTTCAAATTCTAACTTTATCTAAAAACATTTTTTTTGTCCTATCTCACATTTTGACATCATCTCAAATTTTTTACTTTCTCAATTGAAATTTTGACTTTTTTCCCTCCTTATTTCAACTATTTTTATCTCAAGAATTTGATATTTTATCTCAAATTTTGACCTTCTAAGTAATATGTTTGACTTTTTGTCTCAAAATTTAGACATAATAAGAGCCAAAAAAAATCTAAAAAGAAAAAAAGCCAATTTTTTTTTTTTTTTTTTTTTAAACTGGTGGAAATGTGCTTCTATAGATGAAGGTTTGGTACCAGCAAGAATTTAACACAACCTTCATCCCTGCTAAAAAGGTAAACACAGATTAAAGGCTTAAACACAAGCAAGAGGCTAAAAGATGCGTTAAAGGCTAAAACAGGGGCTCGGCTGTTTTTGATAATGTTCATTCCGACCCATATGTAAACTTTTGAGCACAACTGTCCATACGTATATAATGATATTCTCATCTAAAATTTGATGAGAATGATAGAATTTTCATAAACACATGTTGTTGTCAAATCTATTTTTGTTTTCCAACAGAAATCCAGCATCTGTCGAGCAGCCATTCATGCAGGAGTGATTCAGACTGAGTCAGGAGGCTACGTGGATGTGATGCCTGTGGACAGAAGAAAGCAGTACACTGGTAGTTACCAGAACGGCATCACTTCAGAAAGGTATGGTTGAAAAAATCTCATAAGAGGAGAAAGCATCTGTATGAGACATTTTTCCTTGGCTGGCTAAAACTTTCATGTTTTTGTCCTTTGTGAGTCCAACTTCTCATACACAAATAATTTGGTGAGAGTAAGAGTGAATTTCTTTTCTTTTATCTGCTTTTAAATAACCGTCTCTCCTCTTTACAGCCTGATGAACCCCACAGCTGGAAAAGCCTTCAGAGTGTTTGCAGTCATCTGAGAAAAGCCCTGCTAGAGGACAAAACCATTAAACGCGTCCTCCTTATGTCTTATAAACCTGCTCATTATCATTCCACAACTTGTAATTACATTTACTGCTACAGTAAAAAACTGTAAAATACTTAAAGTGTAACATGACTTCACTCAAGGCCTCCCCCCCTGCTTTGGTGATGATTTAATGAGAGTCTAAGATTAGCAAAAGTCTTCAGTGAGTGATGCTCTTGGATGTAATTTGCTTCAGTCTTCTCCAAATATAAATACCTAAAGCTGATGGTAATATTTACTTTGGGCCACCATGCCTCTGTTACTGACACATCATGACATCATGCTTCTAAATACAAAGTTTACCCAAACAGATCAACGACCCCCCCCTCCCAACACACTATGTGTAACCAGACATTACAAACTGGACATGAAAGTAAAATCAAAAATAAGTTTATAGAACATAATCTGCCATGCTTTTAGAAGTCTGGAAAAGGATGTTGAGTAATGTCTTGATGATGCCATTTATGAGATCACAGAAAAAGCCTGAAGGAACATTTTTTCAACCATTATGGTCAAGCAGCAGCAGTTTCACATTGAGACTTCTTAGCAGCTTCAGTCAGGATACATCATCCTGAAACACAGAAAGTTTTTTTTTTTTTTTTTTTTTTTTTTTTTTAAAGAAAAAGCACAAAAAGTAATCAGAACCAGTAAAAACAGTTTAGTAGCTTCTACTTCAGTCATTCAACAAAGCTAAAAGATGTGATGGACATGCAGGCTTTAACTAGTGGTGGACAAATGGCGCTTTTCCACTTTACAATTCCAGCCCTACTTGGCTCGGCTCTACACGGTTTGGTTAGCTTTTCCACTAGCCCCACTACAGACTTACGGTGGGCGTGGATCTTATAACACAGCTGCGCTAAAGTGCTGCGCAGAAGTGTGTGCATGTTCATCTATAACGCGACTCAAACATAATTTTGTCTCAAACATATGTGCCACCGTGGTCTTTAAAGGAAAAAAAAAGCTTTAAAAAGATTTCATTAAAGTAATACAGCGGCTCAATGTCGGTCGTCATGACAACGGAGGTAAACAACAGCCTTGTGCTGCTGCATGCGGAGGGAAACGAAGGAGCTGCTTCCTGACATTAACTCTTCCCTGGATCCAGTGAGATCCCTTTAATTTTTGATTTTTGGGCCTGGTATACCAGAGATTTTTTGTTGATCAATCATTCTTCTTTGAACTGGTTTTCCTTTTTGGTTCCCTGTGGATTAATGGACTGATTGGTGCTTAAAGACTCCCGAGGCAGACAGATCGCTCCTGCTCCGACAAACTTTGATTTAATCGAAAAGACTCTTTGAATCGAATTATCTTTGCGGTTAACTTCTTTTTCATTTAAAAAGGACTTTTAACTTATTTAGGAATCATGAAGGAGCATTTTAGGGCTGTATTTTGTGTTCATTCAGTCTGGTTCTGTGCCGTCGGGTAGCTGACTCATTCGTTTGCCTCTTGTAAGTGATTCTACAGAGTCTTAAGCTTCCGTGAGGACATTCTCTGACCAATAGGTGACTGTCAGACCGTCTACGTCACGTTTTAGTATTGGCTTTACTCGCTTAGAACCAGGGTAGAGTAGGTACTAAAAACTGGCGTCTGCTGCATAGTACCGCATGAATGGAAACGCAACACAAACCGGGTAGAGGCGAGTAGAGCCGAGTAGAGCCGAGTAGAGCAGGGTCAAGGCGAGTCAGTGGAAAAGGGCCTAAAGTGCTCAGCTCCAGTTCTTGCTACTTGCGGTCAAGTCTTCCTCAACTACAAATAAAAGTTTCTCAAGTTACAAGTTAAAATTTTACTCAGGTAAAACTAAAACACAAGTGAAAGACTAAAACATGAGTAAAGCTGTTTGTGACAATGTTCATTCCAACCCGAGAGTCTACCAATAAAATGAAGAGCCAGGCTACGTTTGCTCTGCTTGGTGAGGTTGGAGTTGGTAGATGAGCACTGGTAGGACACAACCAGGATTCACTAATGCTAGACCAGTGGTTCCCAATCTTTTCCAACTCAGGGGCCACTTTTAGGTCTCAGAAAAGTTTGTGGCCCACCTCAAACACAGTAAGTACAGAAAATATAAAATGCCATATTGGGACCCTATGAGTAACAACTACCCAAAATGTATTAACTGGTCGATACTGTAACAGATTCTGAGCCCAAAACAAGTAACTTTTTGCCCAAAATGTAATGATTTAGTACAGTTTGAGTCAGTTATTTTATTTTGGCTTTTAATACATTCTTTTGGTTGCATTCGGGCTTGGCAATTTGTTACATTTTTGACATGTTATTACATTTTGGGTTTTATTACATAATTTCTATTACACATTTGAACGTTGTTACATTTCAGATCATGTTGCCATGTTACCGGGCCACTAACATGCCTTCTAAGTGGACATTATTATGAATATCTGAACATTTTTAATTTCCTAACCGAGTCTGTAACTGAGTTATCATTGAAGACATTATTCTGTATATCTTTATTTTTCTTTATCTATTTGTATCTTGTATCTTTTTTTAATTACACTCCACTAAAATCATACTATTTTGGAAATGATTTGGCGGCCCACTTACAATTCCTTCATGGCCCACCAGGGGGCCGCGACCCACAGGTTGGGAATCACTGTTCTAAGATTCATGTCGTCATCAAAGTGGGTGTTAGTAACTGCAAAAGTGAGGTTGAGAACACAATCATGTCATGCATCAGCCAAAAAAAAAAAAAAATTGCATCAGTGTTAAAGTCCTGTTGGGTCCAAGCTTCTGTTCCTCACATTTCTTTCTCTCATGGTGAAAATATGCTAAGCCACAACAATGCAGGGGGTATCAATTCCACATCTGGTTGTATATTTATGTACATAAAATGTTGTAAATTATGTTGAACAAAGTGCTGTTTTTTTTTTTTTTTTATCTTTTTGTGAGCTATTATTGCTGTATTCATTGATACCTGCCATGCAACAGCATAAAAACAACAAAAAGAGGAAGACGTTTCAACAGTGTCTGCATGCAAGCAGAAGCATATATTTATTGTTCATGCTTTAATATTTACCAAAGGCAAGTTTGAGCAGAAATTCAGTGCATTCATGTATCTGTACATATTGTTTATGTAACATATGGTCATATTTTATTCTGCTTTTTTTTTTTTTTAAGTTTTTTCAAAGATCTGTATAAATGGACCCTGGCTGGCCAGGAAGGTGCATGTCAGAGTCACAATAAAAAATACCTGGGGATGAATAAAGATTTGGAGTTGTGCATAATTTTGAAATCATGAAACAACCCTCCTGCTTTGTACCGACAAATAAAACCATATCAACATTCCGCGAACCACAAGCTATAGGCTTGACTTTGCTCCTCAGTTTCAATTGCAATACCTCACACTTGTTTTTTGCAAATGTACAGCTGCAGATGGATGGTTTGGCTGCTGCACTTTTTTTTAATACCAGCCCTGAATGAGTCTAGATCAACCAAGGAATCTGGGCTTAACTGTTTCAACAACATCTCAAATTTAGCTGTGGATCAAACTTTCAAAGTGAAATGTTTTCCAAGAAAGCTGTGGGTGCTTCCAGGAACAGCAGGGAACAGAGGAAAGGAAAGCTGCTGGTGTCAGGTCCACAGCACAGATCTTATCATCAGTCTGCATGTTTTAGGTTAGAGGCAAAAGAAGTAGTAGCAGAGTTGAAACCACTGATGTCAATGCATGAATTTTACTAAATAAAACACATTTATGACTTAAATTCTGTCAACACAGCATACAACTTTTCTTTTTTCTCCAAATCTGGATCAGTTGTTTGGTGTCTTCATTTTTTTCAGTTATAAATGTTCTAAACAGCTTCTTATATCATTTTCTGCCACTGCAGTGTGAGCTGATGTTGAAGTGTTTAAGCCCGATGGCTGTGCCAGCAGCCACTCAGACAAAGAGCGTCTTTGTTTTCTGCTGATCTGAATCTATAACTCAGGATGCATTTCCGTTCCAGCGTCAGGAGAAGGCTCAGATGTGGTCAGGTTTCAGTTCAAAAGTCTCCATAAGTTATCCCTGAACAGAAGAGTGCACACGAGGATATCACAGATATAGATCAAGCTGACGTTAAAAATATAGACACCAAGAACACCACCTTGATAAGTCAGTATCAACAACTTTTTTGTCATTTTGTCAGAAAAGAACTTGAACCATGACTTCAACCCTGTAAAGCTCGACCGATCAAAAAATAGTCAGAAAATTCCAAGTTTTTGGAACTGAGATGTTTATGAACCCTTTGAACAAAATCCACAAAAAAATTGCTTTATCATTTCATTCATGATATATTTCTTGTATCACATTTGACACTCTAGGAAATTTTGGGTGCTATTTTATCTATTTTATTCAAGTTGTTAGTAAATATGCATTTATTTCATGCAGAAAACACTTATTTAAAAAGAAAAAGCAACTCTTTTGATGTTATTCTTACTGCAACCTCTTGAAATCAAGCAAAGACTTACCTGAAAATATGTGAGTGGATGATTTAATGAGAGAAGACATTTTGAAAAGAGCCAAATTACAACTTCAGCTGACTGTAGTGATATGACAATCCTCAAGGTGGTAGAATATCTTTTTGAAAATATTTTTAACAGGTTTTTAAATAAAACTATTAATCATGTTGATGAGGTCTTTGAGCCTTTGTATCAAATATGAAATGTTTGGCTACAAAGGGTTAAGATACAAAATTACTAAGTTAGAAATGCTGTATAGTGAAGGGGTGGTTATGCTTGATAGGGTGAGCAGAGACCTCCCACTCACTATACATGTCAGACTCACAACCCTGCAGTCAACTGATGAACTCCAAGTATGGATTCATTTACTTATTAGTTGTTTATTTATTTATTTAGAATACCAGGAAGTTCACATTGATCGACATGGGCATGTTAAAGTGATAGACTGTGGCCATGGGCTCATTTCCCGAAGTGATATTTGGTGGATGGTTGTATACACCTACATGGATACAAGGAGTTGATTTATTGGAGTTTGATTTATTGAATATATGCATCACTTTTAGGTGTTCTCTGAAAACATTTCCGTTGTGTTGCGGTCTATTTGCAGCACGTTTTTTCTTATGTGTTGTGTCGTGGTCTTTATCTTTCTATAAACTGCACGTGTTGTCCAGTTGGTTCTGTGACAACACCACACAGGCTGACAAAGGTTAGCAGTAAGACGAGAGATCTGTGTTTCTCTGCTGTAAACAATTCCTGGGATTTATTTTGCAGTAGTGGTGGAAACAAGAGCTGAACTTTTTGGTAGAAACAGACAGGAAGCACGTGCTGAATGCTAAAACATGGTTTCAGCTGTTTGTGCTGATGTTCATTCCAACCCACATGCAGCAGTTACACTGCAGTGATCTGTTCAAATCTTAGGCCTCATCCACACAAAGTCAAAACGCTTAACAGTTTCCAAAACGATAGTCATAAAGATGAAGGCGTCTCAGAAAATGTGTGTGTCTATATGAATGCAATCGATACGCATGAAGACGCTGTAAAACACTTGCCAGACCTCTAGGGGCGCTGTAACGATATGAGGGAAACAAGCCTAAACAGAAGAAAAAACAGTGGGCATGAACACTTTTGGCAAAAGCTGTAAACAGAGATTGTAAACAGAGAGGTGACTGTTTGTTCAACTCTGTGGTGGTTGAGAAGAAGGAGATTTTGCTGCTAAAGGGATAGCAGGGTCACCAGCTTCATCAACACATACGCTACATAGTACACCGCCATTGTTGTTGTTGTTGTTGTTGCCATAGTGGCGCTTGTGGCGCATGCGTATTAATGACGATGTGAAAATTTGACGTCAGCGTATCTGAAAAGTTGCAGAGAGCCAGTATACACAGAGCCATGTATACGGCGTTTCTAAATCTTCCCACTTTGGAGCCTGGTTTCAGAAATGATCGGTTACAGACCCACAAAACGCCGTCTTCGTATGGATGATACGCAGATTCAGCAAAAGACATAATGCATTTTGACCTCGTTTGTCTGCGTGTGGATGGGGCCTTAGTCTATCAGTAAAATGAAGAGCCAGGACTACTCTGCTTGGTGAGGTTGTAGTTGGGAGATGAGCACTGGTTGGACAAAACCATGATTTATTTATTTTACTTACATGTCTCAGAGCACCAGGCTTTGAGGAGCACTTAATATAGCCGACTACAAATCTACAGTACAAATTGAGCTCACAAAGTTTGCCCATTGTCAATAAATAAATTAACAAATTAACTACACTGCCTGGCCAAAAAAAAAGTCACCACCTGGGTTTATCTAAGCAAATACGAGCCTACTATTGGATAATTACTGCATGGGCGATTATCTTTCAGCTGGCAACAAGTTATTTAACCCCAACTGGTGCAATGAGTTGCTTCTCATTTCCTAAACAACTATGTGGAAAGACACATCCCGTGGTCGTGGAAAAGATGTTAGTCTGTTTGAGATCATTGGCATCAAGCAGAGAAAACATCTAAGGAGATTGATGCAGAAACTACTAAAATTGGGTTAAGAACTGTCCAACGCATTATTAAAAACTGGAAGGATAGTGGGGACCCATCGTCTTCCAGGAAGAAATGTGGCCGGAAAAAAATCCTGAATGATGGTGATCGGTGATCACTTAAACGTGTGGTGAGATCAAATGGAAGAAAAACAACAGTAGAACTCAGGGCTATGTTTAATAGTGAAAGTAAGAGCATTTCCACACGCACAATGNTAGGGAGCATAAAGATTGGACTCTGGAGCAATGGAAGAAGGTCATGTGGTCTGATGAGTCCAGATTTACCCTGTTCCAGAGTGATGGGCGCATCAGGGTAAGAAGAGAGGCAGGTGAAGTGATGCACCCATCATGCCTAGTGCCTACTGTACAAGCCTGTGGGGGCAGTGTTATGATCTGGGGTTGCTGCAGTTGCTCAGGTTCAGCAACAGTATGTGCTCAAAGAATGAGGTCAGCTGACTACCTGAATATACTGAATGACCAGGTTATTCCATCAATGGATTTTTTCTTCCCTGATGACACGGGCATATTCCAAGATGACAATGCCAGGATTCATCGGGCTCAAATAGTGAAAGAGTGGTTCAGGGAGCATGAGACATCATTTTCACACATGGATTAACCACCACAGAGTCCAGACCTTAACCCCATTGAGAATCTTTGGGATGTTCTGGAGAAGACTTTGTGCAGCGGTCAGACTCTACCATCAATACAAGATCTTAGTGAAACATTAATGCAACACTGGATGGAAATAAATCTTGTGACATTGCAGAAGCTTATCGAAACAATCATAGCAAATGCGTGCCGTAATCAAAGCTAAAGGCGGTCCAACGAAATATAGAGAGTATGATCTTTTTTTTTGGTGGTGACTTTTTTTTCAGCCAGGCAGTGTAATTGTGTTGTTTCCAGAAAAAAATTGTTTGAAACAAAGGGAAATAGTGTTAACAGGAAGATCTGATCTGCAAAACAAATTGAAACCAGACAAATACATGCCTTGGTTTATCACAATAGTGATGAACAGCAAAGACTTGGAGGAGGTGGAGTCTTTATAAGGAGTGCTAATGCCAGCTTTCCCAGAAAGTCCCTACAGCTGCTTTTAAAACAATACAACTGATTTTTTGCATGTGTTTTCTTAAGATGCAGTGCTGTGAGCCCTCAGGGCCACCGTACAAAAGAGGTTTGGGACAAAAGCAGTTTGTCCTTTCGCACTTGCTTCAATAGAAAGCTTGACAAGTTGGCTATCACTAGTGGAGGCTATATTTCTGTAGTGTAGATCATTTCACAAACCAGCATACAGACTTCACAACTCAATATCACTTATAAAAAGAGCTAAAATGAAAAGGTCAGTGCTGGTCAAAAACCATAAACTGGAGCTTTGAAGGGATGTGAGCCCTTCCCTGAGTGTATATCATAAAAAAACCCAATGGGACTGATTAAATATGCTAACTGGGTTTGGGCCAGGTCTCCTAGAGAATTAAAGCAAGCATCGCAGGGCTGTCAAAATTCACAGGATCCTGCTGCAGGGGCGTGCACTGGCACAGGACAACGTGTGAACTGCTCCTATCAGTCAGCCAGCCTGTCAGTCAGAAAAAAGCCACTAAGCCATTCAGCCAAGACCTTAACCAAGCTTTTAGAGTACTAAGACATCATTTCAATAGCATGAAGTTTGGTTTATGTTACACTGCATCACTGTCAGACATCAGGCAGGGGTTAAGGGCCTGGTTTTGGGTCTTTGTTTTACAAAGCAGCAGAATATTAGAGAGGGAAATGTTTGAACCATTCTCTGATATGTAGTCCTGGTTTACACAACAACGTTTCACAGCGTTACACCCTGAAATGCAAGAAAACACAATTTAAAAAAATCTGCGTCTGCATGGAAACGCTGTGGGACTTAACACACTGTAGTGCATGTCAGGCCTGTAGATGGTGATATAACTGTAGAAGCTGCATACACAACAACAATATAGAGGCCGAAGAAGAGGTGAGCTGCTCATCTGGAGTTTATATTAAAAACTTCTTTTCTAATTGCAGAAATAGTGCAATAACTGCACGTTTTGGTGGAAGTAAGTCAGTAGATTCAGGAGTAGAAGAACAAAACAGGAGGTCGCTGTTGTTGTTGTTGGGTTTGTGTCTGGCACAGTGGAGGCTTATTGCGCACGTGCAGAGCTGAACGTGACATCAGCTTTCCCAGGTTTTCCCAGGCTTAGTGTTTACACGGCTTGGTTGGAGGTGATGAAGGTCCTTTGAAGACCGAGATTTAATAAATTAGGCCGGTGCAGGTTAACGAGTTCAGCTCTGAGGCTGAGCATTTCAACATCCAGCGTTTGCTGAAAGGAAATGCAGACCCCCCTCTAGTTACCTTTTAGATTAACTGCATTTTTCACGCATTTTAGACTCAGCACATTATACAATAGGTTTTTATTTTGGATTTTGTTCCTTATTTTAGTTATTTAAATTCATTTCAGGTCGGTTGAGACATGTTTGAAACTACGGTCCTTAAAGGGACTGTGGAGACTTTCTAACTGATCTTGAAAAAGCCTAATATCTAGATCAGTGATTCCCAGCGTGTGGGTCGTGGCCCCCTGGTGGGCCGCAAAGGTGTTGCAGGTGGGCCCCAAATTGTTTCCAAAGTAGTTTGATTTTAATTTGAACGTGTCTGTGTATGTATGTTGGAGGGGTGTTTACATAAAGATAAGAACATACAGAAAAATGATTTAAATGTAAAAACTCGGTCCAGGGATACCAAATAGTTTCTGGTCTCTTTTTTTTGCTTGCATCATATTTTTAACTCACTGTGGTCTCATTTTGAACCACTGAGTCAAGCCTAAACTCAGAAGATTTTTGAAGTGCAAATATATGGTGTGGATTCATCATTTAGGGCTTGATGAAAGTTGAAAAAACATAGAATATTTAGTTTTTTCAGAATCTAAGGAATGCAAACCACTGATTTTCCATACATTTTCAAAGAGACATGAGAATCAAGGTGATGTTAGCATCGCATGGCTTCTATATTTATGGGGTTGGAGGTGGGCCGCGAAAATGTTTAAGACTTAAAAGTGGGCCCTGAGTCAGAAAAGGTTGGGAACCACTGATCTAGATATTTGCTTGATTATAATCCACAACTCAAAATGAGATTTCCAGCAGCAAAACAGATTCTTTCCAAATGCTATTTCTCAGCTACACGGTTAGGTCGAGCAGGAGTGGATCGATTTATGGCACGCTGAAGTTTCTGTGACAACACTACACAGGCTGACAAAGTTTGACAGTGAGAAGAGAGATCTGTGTTTCTCTGCTGTAAACGATTCCTGGGATTTATTTTGCAGTAAACAAGGGCTGGACTATCTGACAGAAACAGAAAAGAAGCATGAGCTGAAGGCTAAAATACAGGTTAAAGTGTTTGTGATAATGTTCATTCCTGTCCACATGCAGCAGTTATTCTGCAGTGATCTGTTCAAACCTGAGAGTTTATCAATAAAATGAAGAGCCAGGTTACGTTTGCTCTGCTTGGTGAGGTTGGAGTTGGTAGATGAGCACTGGTAGGAAATATTGGGATTTATTTATGTTACAAACATGTCTCAGAGCACCAGGCTTAGAGGAGCACTAAATGTAGCCAGCTACAAATCTACAGTACAAACTGAGTTCACAAAGTTTGCTTGCTCTCACGTTTCAAACAGCGCTCTATAACTGTTTATAAATATATTACCTGTTTGCGTTGTATCGCGTTGTGTTGCGTTGTGTTAAAAGGAAGATCTGATTTCCATTCATTTTTCTAAAACAAACAGAAACCTGACAAAGACATGCCTTGGTTTAACACAACAGTGATGGACAGCAAAGACTTATAGGAAGGGGAGTCTGGACATCCAGAAAGTCCTCAAAGCTAATTTAAAAACAAACAAATGAAAACAAACAAACAAACAAACAAAAAGCATTTTTTTCTTTTTTCTTTTTCTTTTTTTTTTTTACTCGGGGCTTTATGACACATTAGCTTCTTTTCAAATACAGCTCTAAATATGATCAGGCCACTCTCTCAGGGCTCCCTCTGTAATTCAATGTGAATGCTCCAGAGTACTGCAGGCTCATGGGACATTATTATTGTACTGAAGTATTGAATATTGTATAACACTTTCAAGCTGGACTTGTGTGGAGCATACAGTGTTAGAATCTGCCTTGGTGCAGGAATTCAAGAAAGCTCGGCCCCTTGACCTCCATGTGTTGAGCTCAGCACTGTATAATCCGACCCCTGTGAAGGGGACCCCACTGATTCTGAGGATGTTCCCAGCAGGCCTTTGCGTACACCGAACACTCTGCTTCGGGGCCAAAGTCTTTGAAATGTGCACCCTGAAACCAAACTAAACTGAGTCACATTACTTTGGGTCTATATTCTGAACCTTCAGGCCTCACTGTCATTTCAGGACTCTTATAAATAATGCTAGTTACAGGCCTGGCACACTTAATCCATAACATTTAGCTGTAAGGGGAAGCATAAGCCTTTTCATAGCAGATGAGAAAATAGTCCCGGCCGGTATTTGTGCAAGTCCAACAACTCACTCCTGTGTTTCCACTTTTAGATGTAAAAACTTTTTTGATTGTGTGTCTTGGTCAGAAAAATACAGAAACGTCAAATGGACGTAGTAATTATGGGGGGTTTTGAGATATGTTTGAAATCTGGGAGCAGCTGGCCGTGCCTGATATGCACCGGTGTGAGTGCTCTATATATACTCTGTGTGTGTGTTCATGAGAAAACACACCCCTTTAAAAAATTGTGTAGTTCTGCATGTGTGGAGGTGAAGCACTTTCTAAATATGACTCGTGCAATCGCTCTCTTACTTTACAGCCGCTCCTGAGGTGGTTAACTCCAGGGAGTACTTGTACTGTGCATGTGGGCTAACAATCACTTTGGACAGTATGAGAACTTCAGTGTGTGTGTGTGAGAGTGTGTGTGTGTGTGTGGTTGGATTTCCTCTTCTCCACCACTCATACATTTAGACATTATTATTCTAACACAGTTAGCAGCTGTGTTTTGGTGGTTGAACGCGGTAATCTTCCCCCCATTTCTGGCTTCTTTTGTCGGTCACTGTGTTTTTATAACAGTCTTATTTCATCCAATTTTCTCATGATACAGCACTAATCTGGAAGCTTCTCAAAAACAGAAAATCACATTTGGGAAGTCTTCATGTCAGGCTTGATTAAAAACTAAAACAAGGTTTTAATTTTCACTGTAGCAGGTTATTTACTCTGATGTTCACATGAATTAAGGAATTTCAAAAAATGACTGAGAAAAGCAAAAACAGCAGAACCTTTAAATGCATTTAAATCATTTGGCATCACACTGACTTGTAATAAATTGACTTGAGATAAGTGTGCACTGTGTCCTAGGAGTGTGAATCTTTGTTGCACAACTTTCTGAAAGAAATCCCTTCAGTAGACTTCTACCATTGCTGATCCTGGTGTATTGGTCCTTTGTACTGTCCCTTTGGTTCTCATGCATTAGTTTCACATGATTTAGAAACTGACAAAAATCCCCACTTTTCTCTCACTGATTTTTTAGTGAGCCCTTATTTCAGCCGCTTTCTGTTACGATCCCTTTTTGCTGCTGTCTTTTTAAGGCTCCACAGTCCCTCCCTTGACACTGATTGGGCAGCCCTCTGGAGGCTGTTAATGATTAGCATGTAGATTTCATTTTCATATCAGTATTCATGGGCTCTACCTCCTCATATACAGTTTGTGCCAATACATATACACAAATGATATCTTTCTATTGCTGAATCTATTGTGAATAAGCTGCATTTTGCTGGCTGACTCCAGGAAGTGAGCTGAATACACAGGAAATGATAAAAATTTTTTAAGGCCTTCTACTCTCATTTGAAGAATCATGTTATCTCAGGGTGACATCCTACACTGAGAAAAATATATCTCAGTAGAAGTAAATGTAACTTTATTGAATCCCTGAAATCAACAATATGAATTCAAGTTAGTGTCTTCACACAAATATATCTTGTATTGAAGTCAAATATGTTTGTTTAAAATACAAGGCAGTGTGAATTTCTTTTTGGAACATGAATCATTCAAGTAATTACAGGCAATCTGTTTGAGTTCATCCACACAACAAGAGACAATCTTGTTATCTTTACTGTTTCATTTGGTATTTCTGGAACTGGAAACTGAACTTAATTCTTGACCATACCTTGTCAACATGAGTGAGGAGGGCACACAGTGGACATGAGAGCCTGCTGTACATGCATGAATCACAAGAGTGGCATGCCAATGTACATGCTGGCTGTTCATGCTGGTGTGGACTGGCTACCTACACACTACAGTTTTAACCTGCTGCCTAAACTACACAGAGTAGACTTGCTGTCTATGCTACATGGCGTTGGTGGGCTACACCCAACACTGTACGCTGGCAACCCTTCATGATTCATGTAAATGATATAATCAAGCCATTATTACTCAAAACTTCCTTGAAAACATCAAAAGATTAAATAATTCATATAAAGACTAGTTTTGTTTGATCTGCATGAAAGCATCAAGTTGGTTTGAATGGCAAAGTTCATTTACCACACTGAAAAAATTGAGTGATTTATACAAAGTTTATTTTTTTCCTCAATCTACTTGACACAATTAAGTTCACTTTACTTGGGTTTTATTTTTCATGTGGAAAAAAAAGTGGTTTAGGCAAAAGGCCTCAAAGTATCCTGCTTAAAATATGCTAAACAGCACAGAAACAAGCCTCAAAATTCCTGAAACAAAGTCATTTGGAGTGATGAGACAAAAATGCAACCTTTCATTCGGAGAGGAGTCAACGAGGCCTATGATGAAAGTTACACCATTCCTACTGTGAAACACGGAGGTGGATCACTAATGTTTTGGGGATGTGTGAGCTACAAAAGGCTCAGGAAACTTGGTCAAAACTGATGGAAGGATGAATGCAGCATGTTATCAGAAAATACTGGGGGAAATTTGCCACCCATCAGCACAGAAGCTGCACATGGGACGTACATGGATGTCCCAATATGATGATGAACCGAAACACAAGGCCAAGTGGACCTGCCATTGGCTACAGCTGAAAAAAAAGTGAAGGTTCTGCAGTAGCCATCTCAGTCTCCTGATCTTGATATCATCGATCTAGTGGGAGATCTCAAACCTGCAGTTCGTGCAAGACTGCTTAAGAATTTACAGGAAGTGGAGGCTTTTTGCCAAGAAGAATGGTCAGTTTTACCATCTGAGAAAATAAAGACCCACATCCATAACTACCACAAAAGACTTCAAGCTGTTATTGATGTTAAAGGGTTTTAAGAACTGGGGTATGTAAACTTTTGATCAGGGTCATTTTGGTACTGTCTGTTGTTATTATGATTTAAAAAGTGTTCACAAAGTTGTTTGTTAATAAATGGCTTCATCCAACCTCTAACCCAGAGTGAAAGAAAAGTTTTTGTGTTATCATTCATATTCTCAAAACATCAATTCTGCCTGGGTATGTCAACTTTTGAGCACAACTGTATTTATTTCTCAGACAAGGAGATGATACTCAGGAAACATTTAACACTTTAAACACTTGCAGCTTGTACCAAAATACAAACAGCAACTAATAATTCATAATTTTTACTGTTACTGTTTATATTCTTGCAGTGTAATGAATTACAGTACAAGGATTTGGATTTTAGGCTTCCTCCAGGTTGCATACCCACCCATCAAATATGCTCAGGCTCACCTCAACACACACCCATGCACACACAGACACACTGGTCTCAAACTCAAATTATGGGCCTGGCATGTCTCCCTCTCCTCCTGTTTTGTTGGTAGGCCACACAGAGTCCTCCAGTGCCAGCAGAGTGTGGCAGAGGGTCACTGTTTCCCACAGTCCTGCAGGATTCACAGACTTTCTTCTTACCTCCTGATCCTCTGCTGTTGGTCCCCGCCACCAAAGAATCCCCGTCAAAATTTTCCGCTTGGACCAAAAATAGTTGTCTGAGCAGTGACCATGTTCGCCTGGTGCCCTCCTGTCGCTTACAGCAGGCTGAATACACACGCACGCACACCAAACAACCAAAGTATTTTCACTCTAATCAGTATGAAATTCATTAACTTGTTGTTTTTTTCCGCCACAAAGACAGGACATCCATTTTTTATTTGTGGGACTGTATAAGTGTTTGTGAAAAGGCTTTGGAGGTTGAANGGGGGGGGGGGGGGGGGGGGTCAGTAAACAGGTAAAAATGCTACAAATAGAATCTGGCCACTTAAGAATATAGTCTTGAGGGAGGGCTGCCTGTTCCCGGGGCCTGCGTCAGCACTGACCTTTTGCTGTTTGCTGAAAGGATTTGATTTCAATCCTACCTCTCCTACTTTCTCTTTTTTCAACATTCACACTTTGGCCATCTGAGAGGTATAAAATGGCAGTTTTGTCCACGGAGGAGAAGCTGTGGTGGTTTATTCATGAGCCAAGTGATAACACACCAACGATAAGCTGATTCCAGCAATGACACATTTGGGTCTTGCATTCTGCCAAACACCTCATTGAGCAACATGCATACTTCTATATAAACAAGCTGTCACATATACATTTCACAGAAGCGTCAGAACCAGAACAGACTTTGATTGAGTCAATGAAGTGCAGAAACTCTTCAACCGTCCTTAGAGCCCTGAAATATGGATCTCTGCTTCTTACTCCCTCGCTATGAGCCATTGCTAAAACATATTTACACTCCTGCCCCGACTGGTTACTAACAAACTATAAATATCCTGACCTGAGAGCTGACATGGACCTCAACATCTCCCACTTTCCACTATGCATTGTTCACCAAGATGAAGTGCTCTTGTGCACCAACAACGCCCTCTGTTGGCATGGACTAGCTACTACACTTGAAACACTGAAATCAAAGTTCTTTTGCATTAGCAAAACTTTAAATTCTAATCCAGCCTCCATCCTCTGTTTACTGTTCAAATCACTCATGTTAGTGTGTGTGTGTGTGTATATGTGGGTCAATGAAAAAAAGAGGGTCTAAAAACGTATTTTTAAAAAGTTCTTTGAAAATGGATAAAAAACATATTTCTGTGTGAAGAATTATGTTTTCTAACAGATTTCAGTAGTTGACCAACATTTCAAAGTTTTTAGGTTCATTATTTTTTTAGTATCTTTAATTTGAGCACCCAAAAATGTCAGGTGGTGCAACCAAATATATGAAAATATATTTATATGTTCCTGTTATTTTTTCTGTGTGAAATTATTGGCAAGTATCTCTCAAGTGTCTGTAGTGACTCATACATTTTCATTTTGTGTGTTTCATTTCTTTTATTTGTGAATAAGATAAATAATTTGATGTTAAAATAACATTTCACATTATTACATTGGTTGTACCACCTGACATGGAAATTGTTCCAGTCACCAATGAAGTGAAAAAACCTTTTTTATCAGTATTTCAGAGAAATCTACAAACTTTTCCACTTAGTCACAAATGTCATTTGGGCTCCTCTGGCTGATGCAGTTTCCTGTTTCCTGTTTTATTCTCTTCACTTTAAAATAAAAGTCTAATGTTACGGTTGCACCACCCTGACATTTGACAAGCTCCACAGGTCATGCAGTTGCAACGTATCATGCAAACATGCCTACACCTTCTCAAGAAAGTCCCCGAGCAGCCTCTGTCTACAACTTAAGCCCAATTAACTCGAATCACTGCTGCAGTTCTGCCAGCTGCATAGACTGTACTTTGAATGAGATAGTCATGCCAGCTTCCACCTTATTTACAATCCGTGTATCCTAGGTATAACGGTAACGGGGTGAAACTGGATCTGAAATAAAGAGCGACATCAGCGCACATAAGATTTCAAGTGGGTCTTATTTTGCAATCATACATCAGAATAAAAAAAAAAACTTGTTTGTTGCTTTTGTTTTGAAGTCGAGTCAGTTTCACCCCATCACTGTTATGCCATGGACTGTAAATAAAGTGGAGGCTGGCATGACTATCTCATTCAAAGCCAGGGCTGCCCATACAGTCTATGCAGCAGCAGCAATTCGAGTTAAATGGGCTCAAGTTGTAGACAGAGGCTGCTCGGGGACTTTCTTGAGAAGGTGCAGGCATGTTTGCATGATACGTTGCAACTGCATGACCTGTGGAGCTCACAGCACCAGGTCCACGATATGTATATCAACATTTCTTAAACGCTGATATATTATCAGGGATATATTTTCCAGAAAATACTCAATTTCTCCCAGAAATTGCTGCAATTACAGATTGATTGTTATTGATATGTATTTAGTATTTATACATTCTAACTGGTGTCAGGTGTGATTTCTATATTACCAGCACCTGTTACTCACCACAGCTGAGTTTAAACAAGCCTCACCTGCTTGAAATTAAATGATTTACCCACAATTCTGAAACGGTGCCAACAATTTTGTCTGGCCCAGTTTTTGTTTTATGAAAAATTGTGTCAATTTTGGCTTTTTTCTTCTGGGTTTTTTTTTTTTTTTGTGTGTTTTTCCAATAAAGGAAATAAGCCAATCCATAGCAAAAACATTTGTAATTGCAACAATTTCTGGGAGAAATGGTGTATTTTCTGGAAAAATGTTCTGGTTTTGAGCAAAGGTGTAAAATGTACACGGTGTAAAATTTTACACTGAATAGATTTAGCTCAATTATAAACAAACGATCGATCCTTTGCTTTTAGAAATAACAAAAAGAAAAGGATCAAGTTAAAAATTAAATATATTACACTAACAAAATAATTTTGGTCTAACTTTTTGAAGACATAAAGAAAAAAAGTAAAATAAAAGAAAGTCAACTTGAATTTCTTTTCTTTTTTTTTAATGTTTTTTTCCTTCTTCTCCCCCCATGTATCTGTTTCATATAGATAAGGACACTCTCTCTGTGTAGCTTCACTCCTCAAACTAAGCTGTAGAAACAGCAGTTATACTTTGTGGTATCCGGTGTGTCCTCTGCATCTGTAAGATTGTCTAACAACAGGCCAGCTCCAGGGGTGTCTACAGATTCACCATGAGCCTTCATATGTTCACATCCACATGTCTAGGCGCTTTGAATTTCACATTTACTTTGACATGGTTCAGCAGTTTTGAGACCTGGAGAGTCTAGATTCTAAAGTTTTCAAAGTCTATCTTTAAGTCAAATATGAAGCTTGTATTTGAAAAATCGTCAAGGGTTATCTTTAAGATTCATTTTTCTCATATCTAACCTGCTCTAACCTACTGATTCCCAGCAGGGGGATGTGTACCCTGAGGGGTACGCGGGCACATTGAAGGGAGTTTGTGAAAACATTTGAGAATTCATAGAAATAGTAATTGTGGTCATTTTGAATTTGTTTACTTTGTGACTCATGGTGTGGTTCATTTATTTCACAATGAATTAAGGAAGAGGTCTTCAACAGGGGGTCTGCGGCCCCTAGGGGGTCCATGGAGGTACTACACATGGACACACCATCTCATTCAATGCATTTTCTTTATTTTCATGACCATTTACATTGTAGATTCTCACTTAAAGCATCAAAACCATGAATGAACACATGTGGAGTTATGCACTTAACAAAAAAGGTGAAATGACTGAAAACATGTTTTATATTCTAGTTTCTTCAAAATAACCACCCTTTACTCTGATTACTGCTTTGTATACTTTTGGCATTTTTCAAGAGGTTGTCACCTGAAATGGTTTTCTCTTCACAGCTGTGCCTTATCAGGGTTAATTAGTGGAATTTCTGACTTTATCAATGGGGTTGGGACCATCAGTTGTGTTGTGCAGAAGTCAGGTTAATACACAGCCTACAGTCCTATTGGACAACTGTTAAAATTCATATTATGGCAAGAACCAATCAGCTAACTAAAGAAAAATGAGTGGCCATCATTACTTTAAGAAATGAAGGTCAGTAAACCTGGACAATTGCAGATTTTCATTACTACTTTATATAGATATACATACAGACCCTTTCCAAAAGATTAGAATATCATGGAAAAGTTTATTTATTTCCATATTTCCATTCAAAAAGTTAAACTTTCATAGATTATAGATTCAGGGCCCACAATTTGAATGATTTCAAGTATTCATTTGTTTATTTTTACATAATTTGGGCTTCCAGCTCTTAAAACCCATGAAAACAGGAATTCATAAAATTAGAATACTGTGAAGAAATCAGCCCACATTTTGCGGGGCATGAATGTTTTAAACTGAGAGTCACACACTTATCATCCACTAAACTTATAGCACTTGCACAGGTTTCCCCAGGTGTCATTAAATTGCTTCAGTTTGGCTAAATTGTATCAGTTCGGTTCAATATGAGGAAGACTGCAGACCTGACAACTGTCCAGAAGAGCATCACTGATCCCCTCCATATGATGGGTAAGCCACAAAAGTTCATAGCTAAGGAGGCTGGCTGTTCACAGAGTGCTGTGTCCAAGCAGATCAATGGAAAGTCTAGAGGAAGGGCAAAATGTGGCAGGAGAAGATGCAGCAGCAAAAGAGATGGCCGTGGGCTTCAGCGGGTTATCAAACAGACTGCTGATTGGCCAGCCAACTCACCGGACCTGAACTGCACTGAGAATCTATGGGGTATTATCAAGAGGAAAATCAGGGGCACCAGAGCCAAAAACAAAGAAGAGCTGACAGTGAGCATCAAGGAAAATGTGGGCTTCCATAACTCCTGGACAACGCCACAGGCTGATTGCATCAATGCCACAGCACATTGAGGCGGTGATTAAGGCAAAGGGATTCCTAACCAAGTATTGAACATTGACATTTTGATTTGAAAAATAGCATATTTTGATTGATTTGATGTGCTTCCTTTCCTTTCTTTTTTTCCCTCAAAAACTGAGAAGTAAATGAGGATTTCTCCACAATATTCTTTTATGAATTCCTGTTTTCCTGGGTTTTAAGAGCTGGAAGCCCAATTTATGTAAAAATAAACAAATGAATACTTGAAATTGTTTAAATTGTGGGCCCTGAATCCATAATCTGTGAAAGTTTAACTTTTTGAATGGAAAATGGAAATAAATGAACTTTTCCATGATATTCTAGTTTTTTGGAAAGGGTCTGTATATACAGTGCTGATCAAAATCTTAAGACCAGTTAAAGAATTGCATTAATTTGCATTTTGCACTATTGGATTACAGAAAGATTTTAAGTAGAGCTTTAAAATGCAAAGAGAAGAAATGAGAACAAGAGACCAAACCATTTAACTGAAATAGTTATCAGCTGATCAAAAGTTTAAGACCACAACTCAAAAAGAAAAAAAAAAAAAAAAAAAATGGAAAAACCTCCTAGAACAGAAATTAAAAATGGGCACATGTTTACAAAGATGAATGATTACATGGTATTGCTGGGCTTTTTTAGGTCATTCAAATAATTGTGTTACACAAGCAGCTTGCAGAATGTCAAGGAAAATGTACAAACTCCAAGTATCAACAGTGAAAGTGCCAGTGCAATGTTTTGCCACTTGAGTAAATAAACCAGTTTACTTGTGTTCGTTGTTTTTCCAAAGCTCTGTCCCTTCCTGTGCTGCCCATTGTTATTTACACTGAGCGTGAGAGTCAGGGGAAAGATTATACACAAGGCTGTCAAGGTGTTTCCTTTGCTGGCACAATGTGTGGGAATGACAGTGTAAGGTGCAGCAGTCCTGAACATAACACTTCACTGCTACCCATAATGCACTGCAGGAAAGGTAACACCCATTTTTTTTACCTGGAGGAAGTTAGAGACACACACACCTGCAGCCTAAAGGGAACAGAGAAACTACACCAAAGCCAAAAGAAGAGAAAAGACAAAAGACTGCTTGGATTTTATGTGTAAGACATGAGAAAGTTTTTTGTCTTCAAGGAGTTTAAATGACTTTTTTTCCTCAGAAATTTCTGTAAATGTTTTGTAGTTGATTTCCTAACCTTCTGCTCTACGAAGGTGTGAGTTGAAGAAGTGGGACAGTCAGAGTAATGGGAGGAGCTGCAGGCTTCTCCGTGTAGGACTCCACCTCTGTTCGTATGGTAAATAGAGGGTCACATGGGGCAGTAATCTTTGGAGCAGTGGGGGGAAAAAGGGAGGGAAAGACACAAGGAGAGAGTGAGGAGATACACAGCAGGACTTTGGCCTGTCCATGTGCAGGAGGAGGCACTTTCACCCTGAGGACAGGACTCTGGATCACATAACAGAGAGGACAGAAAGAGAAAGACTTGTTGTAAGTGTCATGTTGTGGTCAGACTGACTCACTGAGGCCTCATGTCTGCAGCTTGACTTCTTGGATTCTTGTTGTTAGGGTGAAAGTTCAACAACTTCTCACTTCCTGATTCTTCAAACTGGACCTGTCTTAGCACTTAATCTGCACAACTGAAGAGCCAAAATGCCCACTAACTTCACCGTGGTGCCGGTGGAGGATGAAGGAGAAGGAGGAAACAGTGTGGCTTCAGGCGGGGACAACAAACCCATCAGTCTGGATAAAATCTTTCAGGAGGAAGAGAATGAAGACAACTTCCAAGGACTCAACACAGGTAGGGATATAACAGAAACAAACCTCCTGTGGCTTGAAAACAGACACACTGGCTTGTGTTTTTTTTTTTCTCTCTTCTGTTTGGGGTCATAAAGAATGTCCAGTCTGGCTGAAGAACAAACATTTCTAATACGCTGTTTGCGTCACTCAGTAATTCAACATATGTGAACGGAAGCGTGCTGACACAAACAGTAGATTCATGTTTTGGCAGGCACGTTCTGTACACAGAGATACACACATAGAGACACACACACACACAAATTCACAAGCAGCTCTCACATGTGACGTGGTTCAACTAGCAGGAACTTGCAGGGCAGCTTGATTGCTGTTGTGGGAGGTGGGGCTGTGTTGTTACTTGAGCCTGTGTGGATTGTAGCTGCTCTTATTATTTCACAAGAAGTTGTAAGCTGCTGTCTGTATTAAGTTTTACTCACCAGGTCACATATTTTAAACTTTAAATGAGCCGTTAATTAGTGCTTTAAACATAGTTTTAGGCATAGTTTGGGATTCTTTTGTGCCTTTACATTAATGTTTGTTTTTCTGTTGGGATTTACAAGCTTAATGCAGAATAATAGACTCTGTCCTCTGCTCATTCATACACTAGTAAGATGTTTTTTTTCCCCACATGCTCTTTTCATATCAGGAAGGCTCCAACGTGCTGCACATTTTGAGCTGTTTGATTAAGTGACTCATCTCTCAACCGCATATAATAACAAGTATTTAGTATGACAGCAGCTGATTTGAAGCCACCTACGCATCATTAGGCAATTTTTTTTAATACAACTTATGATTTGTGTGGGAAAATATGAGACAAGTGGAGAGTGAGCAGAGGGATCCTCCAAACAAGCCAAACATTAGATTATAACAGATTATTTTACAAAAAAATACCAAATAGTGTTTTGTCCTCGCGACCTTGGGTGTCCCCTCTTTTTTGCAGTGTATATTTTTCTTACTGTTTTAAGTGAAAATCTTCTCTAATGTAAAACGTGAATGTCTCACAACATGCTTGAATAAGAAGAAGAGAGACAGCTTATTCTCAGAAGTATATTTCTCTTCTGCAAAAAATATACATGATGTCTCAAAATCTCAGTTGAACAAAAATGAAGGTGTGCTACGTGTTTTTTTTCATATAGAAAAGGAAAGAGAGGTCATCGTTTCTTGTTTTTAGATTAATGTAATAATAATAAAAATAATAATAATAATAATAATAATAATAATAATAATAATGACTTGAAATAAAAAATAAATGAATTTAGAGGCAGTGTGTAATTCTTTCATTTCCCTTAGTCTATTTGTCTTTCTGTTGTTTGTTGTTTTTTCACTAGGTGTGTGATACATAAACATTGGTTAAAGTTGTGTTGTGGCCTCCCAGCACAGGAAGTGATAGAGAATCACTAGCTGCGTTGATGCACAGTCAATGATGGTAAATAATAATAATAATAATAATAATAATAATAATAATAATAATAATAATAATAATAATAATAATAACTTCATTTATACAGCATTTTTTCAAAACAATGTTACAAAGAGCTTCACAGAAATTTAAAAAATAATGACAGAAGGTGAGAGTTGAGGTCACTTTATGGACTCAAGCCTCTGTTCATGAAATGCGGTGCAACCTCATTGTATCACGTTCTTTCAGTAAACAGTGCAGGAAGATTCTTTAAAAACAGTCTGTTTGGGCATTGTGATTTAGATCACTTCCTCCAATCTCTTCCCTGATAAAATCAACCCAACAAAAATAAACAGAGCGCTCTATGATGTTTTTATTTGCTTTTTTAAAGTCACAGGCATCAGGATTGATTTGAGTCTGTATATACATCTACAGGTGTCACTTTTGTAAAGAGGGAGTTATTTATGACAATGTTGAAGACTATCACGACAAAGGAAGTATGTGAAAGCATATCCCAGCATCTGTGTAACATGAAAAACCTGTTGCATTGTCCAAACAACATGAACCAGTCACTTGTAATCCTGTTTCCCTGAACCATCCACAACTCATAAAGACATGTTATTGTGAGTGTCAGGCTCCTTAGGGGGCTAAACAGTTAAAGCAGAAATACACTGTTGGTGAAGTGTTAACAATTCAGTTGATGTCATTACTGTTGAGGAATTTTCTAGAAGCTTGACCACTTGAAGAAGAAAACTCAGGAGACTCAGATGACTTAAGTTGAAAAAGTTTATGTAGCTCGATCGAGGAGAAGTGAAAGACAGTTCACTTGGATGCGCAGTGTAGTGCAGAGTCAATTCTGCCAGACCTCTCTGTGTATTCAGTATTATAGTAAAGACTACAAACAATACAGATAAATCCTCTGGTTACTCAAGTCGAATCCTACAGGGAGAGTAGGACTATGTTCTCTTTGTCAGGAGTGAAACCTTCTTATGTCCTTACACACATAGATTCCGGTTTATGTCGGCTGTGACTATGTTTGAGACATACAGAGGAAATTAAGGTAATAATTGTGTAGAATAATAAGAAATTAGGAAAATTCCATGACAATTACGCTAGCCAGCAAAGCATAGCAGTGAGAAGCAAAATCTCTCTTTTTTTCTCTGCTCAAAACAACTTCTGTGATCTAATTAATGTAATGGTGGACACTGGAGCCGCACAATGAAGAGGAAAAAGAGGTCAGAGCAGAAGAAAGCTAAACAGGAGAGTGATAGAGTATGGGCTAAAACACAGTTTAAGCTGTTTGTGATAATGCTCATTTTAACTCACATGCAGCAGTTGTACTGCAGTGATCTGTTCAAACCTGAGAGTCTATCAATAGAATTGAAGAGCCAGGTTACGTTTGCTCTGCTTGGTGAGGTTGGAGTTGGTAGATGAGCACTGATAGGAAACAAACAGGATTCACTTACGTTACTAGTTATGGAGATGTCTCAGAGCACCAGGCTGTGAGTAGCTCTAAATGTAGTCGGTCACTTAATCATGGTACAAACTAAGTTTACAGATTTTGCTTGTTGTCACATTTCAGACGATAGCTTTACGGATCTACAAATAAATGCATGACTTTGTTGCTGTGCATCCTGGGGAAGGTAGTGTTTTTTTAAAAAAGATTTAAACTCCATTAATCACAGAACAAATTCGCACCTTGGCAAGAATCATGTTTTCTACAACACTGGGTTAGAGTGCTCATGGGAAACAAAGTCTTTACCTTTGAAAAACACTAATGAACTCAAAACTCACCATCTATCACTGCTTCCCCAGCCCCATCCCTTGTATGTTGTTTTTTAATTCCATTTGTATTTTTTTTGTTCTGTATTTATCCTTTTCACAGTGACCTTGGGTGTTCCGTAAGGCGCTTTTAAATACAATGTATTATTATTATGATTAATGATTCTAGCCAAAGGCATCACCAGGGGTCTACCTTACTCGATCACACTCACCTTTTTGGTCTTTCCGGTCTCTTTAATGTGTGTACTAACTGTGAACCGATACCAAGTAAATACAGGGCCGGTGTAGCCGATATCAATACTGATCTTGCAACTATTTACATAGAAAAGCAGCTTGTCAAAATTAATCAAGAATAATATACACCACTGAAATTAGTGTTTGTATTCATTCATGAAAGTAAATGACTCTATATATTCAAAATTTGTTTCTTTATGTACTTACATATTTTAAGTTCCGGTAAATTAATGCAAAATAAGAAGTTTATATAAGTTTGTGATGTTACTACAGAACCTTATTTGATTCCCAGCTAGAACAACAATAAGACCAAACAAAGCTCCTCTCTGCCATCATGGAGCAGGCAGTGCGCGTCTGAGAGTGAGTGAGCATCAACACTCACAGTAAAGCAGGGAAGAGGGGGAGGGGCGGAACATAACCTGAAACTGAAACTAAAGTATTGATCTCAACACACAAGTATTGATTCATATTGATACTGATGCTGGTATGGATGTATCAATATTCTAGATCGATCCACCCACCACTAGGCTGTCTTTAGCTTGTGCCTCTCTACCCTTGTGCCCATCAGTTAAATCTATTTTAGGGCAGCCTTCTTAAGGAGATTAAGGATGCTGCAGTTTTGCTGTAATAGTTACAACATGGTTCTTAGGTTAATTGTATTACTGAACATGTGGACTATTGAATCACGGGTTGTTGGATGTTTCCTTGAAATGAGTCATTTCTATGTCAGGGTTTCTTTGCACTCGTTGATTGATACAAATGGTAATCTACAGAAAACTGAGGGTAACTGGGAGGTAAAGTGTCAGGTGATACCACATCAGAAAAACAGCTTTTTTTTTTAACTTCTTCTCCAACATTTTTTTGTTTTTTTCCTGCTCAAAACCCAGAACCCAGAGCAGTACTGTAAATAAACACATTGATATTTAATGTAGCAGCAGAATGTACATTCTTTTATTATTTATTGTTTTTATTTAACCCACCATACAACTTTTGTTAAACTAGAGTGCTCAGCATAAATGAAAAGTAAGTAAGTAAATTGAAAAGTAAGATTTTAATCAATATCTCAATGAACGCAAGAACAATTCCCAAAATTTTGACAAAACTAAGTTTAATTGAACATTTGCTTCACTCTCAACATGAAAGTAAGATTTATGATATAACTAAGATTACAAAATCATCAGTTTTACTCAAAATAGCTGATGCAAAAATGAATACACTCCATAACAAAAACTACAACATCTAGTATTTTGTATGAGCTCCACGATGTTCATGGACAGCCCGCAGTCTTCTAGGCATGGAATGAACAAGTTGGCAACATACTGAGACATCTATCTTCTTCCAGTCTTCAAGAACAACCTCTTTTAGAGACTAGATGCTGGATGGAGAGTGATGCTCAACTTGTCTCTTCAGAATTCCCCACAGGTGTTTACACATGAAGACGCTGCCACCACCATGTTTGACTGTAGGCACCATGCACTTTTCTTTGAACTCTTTAAAAACATTTTGTATCACTTTTGCTACAGTATTCTGACTGACAAGTAAAGCTTTTCTGATCTTCTTGTAGCCTTCACTTTTATTGTGTAAATGGGTCAATGATGTGACATCCCTTTTTTGTGTCCGAGTGCAATATTTCCTTCCATCATGAATTGAGTATTTCATCACATGTATTTCTTTATTCTATGAAACCTGTGTTATTTGAACACATCTTTAAACTATTAAAATGTAACATGTTTTTGTGTGTTTTGGTACCTCAAACCCCCAAAATGTCAGGTGGTGCAACCGTCCTGACAAGTATCCACAGTAATTAAACTCTAAAAATTGAATGTCAGTTATTGTAAATGGAAACTAAAAATACAGTGGCATTATTTTATCCTTGAACCTTTTTAAATAAAACATTCTTTGCAAATAAAAAGAATTTTAAAGCTGTTGAGAAATTTAAAAAACTTTTGTCCCATAATTTTCCCCTTGTCAAATGTCAGGGTGGTGCAACCGTAACATTAGACTTTTATTTTAAAGTGAAGAGAATAAAACAGGAAACTGCATCAGCCAGAGGAGCCCAAATGACATTTGTGACTAAGTGGAAAAGTTTGTAGATTTCTCTGAAATACTGATAAAAAAGGTTTTTTCACTTCATTGGTGACTGGAACAATTTCCATGTCAGGTGGTACAACCAATGTAATAATGTGAAATGTTATTTTAACATCAAATTATTTATCTTATTCACAAATAAAAGAAATGAAACACACACAATGAAAATGTATGAGTCACTACAGACACTTGAGAGATACTTGCCAATAATTTCACACAGAAAAAATAACAGGAACATATAAATATATTTTCATATATTTGGTTGCACCACCTGACATTTTTGGGTGCTCAAATTAAAAATACTAAAAAATAATGAACCCAAAATCTTTGAAATGTTGGTCAACTACTGAAATCTGTTAGAAAACTTAATTCTTCTCTCAGAAATATGTTTTTATCCATTTTCAAAGAACTTTTTAAGAATACGTTTTTTAACCCTCTTTTTGTCATTGACCCAAATATATATATTTTTTTCTCAGGCTTTGTGACATTTCTCTTCCATGCGGTGTCATTGCTGACAGCATGACATGGAAAGGAGTTTTCTCTATTAAGTAACCTGTTTCATAATCAACTGTCTGCTTGACACCTGTTCAGCAAATAAATAGACTCACGTGTGGTTGAAATCTTGTTCATTGGGATTTTGTAGTCTGAAATTTAGCTTTGCTCCTGAGACTTTCATTGGGGTGAATTCATTTTTGCAACATGGCCTTGAATGAATTTGTCAGGAAAAGTACAGTGCATGAAAGTCACAAATCTTGTTTGCAATCAATGGCCCACATTTGTAGGAAAATTTTGTAGTACAGTGTCCCATGGAGTATTTTCATTCTGATAGGAAAGTAAAGGTTTTCGGACAAATCTGTTAGGGCTTACTCATTTATGCTGAGCACTGTACCTCATTTAATTTCTGCATCCTTGCACTACTCATAACTGCACTATTATCATATTTTTTTTTCTAAGCCTGTAAATATTAGTCTTGTCTATTTGCTATTTTTTAGTATTTATAGTTGTTGATAATATTCTATATGAAAAATGTTCTATTCTTACTGTTATAATTATTATTCTTACTATTATTATTATTATTTTCCTTTTTATGCATTACTATTACCTGTGCAAGAGAGCACAGTACACCAAGACGATTCCTTGTATGTTCAAGCATACCTGGTGATTAGTGTTGAATTTGTCAGAAAACACTACTGACACATGTACTGGGAAAAAAATCTGCAAAAATTAAAAGGTGTGACTTTTCCCACAGAGTACGCCAAAAACTGACAAACAGGAAGTTTCACACAGGAGCAGGTTTTCTTCAGCTTGAGCAAGGACATAAGAAAAACAAAACATTGAACAATAAGTCCTTGTGGATGAGATTGATTTGCTTCATTATTGCACAGAAGCTTCAGTAACAGTTTCTCTTATTTAAAGGAACCATAGAGCTTTCGTGCACAGTCTCATAAGAATGATTCACACAATAACTATAAAGACGTGCAGTCTCTCTGCTGAGCTAATCGTAAAAACATCAGGATGAAACCTTTGACTGATGACGGTGATAGTGCAGCAAGTGCATTTACTCGTCAGGCCTGTAAAGACAGAAGTTACAGAATGTGCCTTTTTCCTAAGGACAGGGACCCACATGTACACTGAGTGCTGTTAAGACAAGATCTTATCTGTATAAATAACAACATCTTTGTACAATCATTTTCCAAAGCAGCGTTCAGTGTTACGGTTCATACAGAGTAACTGTCTTCTTTGTGCCTTTACTGCTGGCTGTAAATAACCCTGTTTATCATTGTGTAGATATGAATTGATGCCTTGATGTTTTATTTTGGGAAGAATTATGTACAATTATTTGCCAAAGATGAAAAGCTCAAACAGAATCATTATTATAAGTCGTTTTTATTCCAGTATAACATCTAAAAAATAGCTGTTATTTAGCTTTTGAGATAAATACTTGCTTATGGGTTGGTATCCGTGTATACGCAGATTTTTTTTCATTGTGTTGTCATGCGTTTCAGGGTGAAATTCTGTCATTAAAAGGTTGTGTTAAAGTGTCCTTGGCAAGACATATAGCTCCAAACTGCCCTACAGTGTCTGCACAAGACCAGACTATTGAAATGTGTCCAAACAGCCCAGTCAGACCGAGAACAGACTGAGCATAGTTTAATTTTCACATGTATATAATGGTATCGCAATCTGACTGTGGTTGGATTTCACAGGACTCAGGAGGTCTTGGAAGGCCTCGCTGATCAACGCAAGTAAATTTCACCTGGAAGAGGGAGTAGCTGACGATTATAAAGAGTATATATAGACTTTCTAGCCTCCAACACATTCAACTAACTAACAAACAAATGAACACATAGTCTACAAGACACATAAAGGTTTACAGCTGCATCCATCTCAGCTATTAGCATTAGGATGTTGTTTCCTCTTTGGGTGCACCAAAGCTGGTTTGATACACACCCAGCTTCACTTATCAAAAGATGACACAGGTCCGATCATGTTTTCTACATGTATATATACATGGACAAGACTAGGTCCCTGCTGTGACTTTGCAATCAGGTGAGGACCATAGTCTGACCGCTGCCTACATGTAAACCAGTGTATACTGAGGGTGCACATGGATGTTCGGGCCGGGACTTTAACCTGTTAATTGCGATTCACTAATTACAGTTAAGTTATCACGTTAGAAATATTTAATCGCACCTATTGTATTTTTACACACCAGAACGTTTCTCATATTTCAGCGTGTTTGAGCTCATAGCTGCTGCTTTGAGCTGGTCCAGGGAGTTTTGGTCACTTTTACTTCAGTGTAAACTTGTGGGAAAAGTGCAAGAAGTGTCCGCCAGTTTGTCTATTGAACCGAGTCTTGATTATGAGACCTTAAAGAAAACTGAGCTTCAGGCATATGAACTTGTGCCTGAAACTTACCAACAAAAATTCAAATCAGTGTTAAACTGACAAACAAACCTAAGATGAGTTTGCGCAAGAGAAAAACTTTTTGTCAAGTGGTTCCAGGTAGGAAGTGTGAAGTCCGTAGAGGAGCCAAAGGAGTTAATTCTACTTGAGGAGTTTAAGAATTGTCTAAACCGAGCGAATAATTTGTTAATTAAATGAACAAAAAGTTTCCTCTGTCACGAAAGCTGCGAGTTTATCTTGATGCATAAACGTGTTTTTTCAGCTCTGGTATCTTGTGGTCAGGCTGCTGCACCTGAAGGAAAAATGAGGTCACCAAAACCTGTGTATAAGAGTGAAGCTCTGTCTTCAGCTGAGGGCTGCTATCACCTGAATGCTAAACATGTTGCAGTTAGCGTGGTAGCTAACATTAGTCCAACAAGGGTTGAGTTTACAGAAGCTCCTTTATAGTTTACCTGAATCTCTGAAATTGAATCTGTATTGTTCATTCCTAAAACTGCTGCACTTTATGACAAAAAAATGTTCTGATCTGTTGGTCTTAGTTAAGTATCACCTTAAAAAAAATAAACAAGGTTGTGTTTGCTTAAGCTCATGTGTTCATTCAGTTCACTATTCATAAATTCACTCGTAAACCATTTTTAAAAAAGTGTTCTCGGGTCAACGAGGTGACGTCCCTTTTTTTGTGTCTGAGTGCAGTATTTCCTTCCATCATGAATTGAGTATTTCATCACATGTATTTCTTTATTCTATGAAACCTGTGTTATTTGAACACATCTTTAAACTATTAAAATATAACATGTTTTTTTGTGTTTTGGTTCCTCAAACCCCCAAAATGTCAGATGGTGCAACCGTCCTGACAAGTATCCACAGGAATTAAACTCTAAAAATTGAATGTCAGTTATTGTAAATGGAAATTTAAAATACAGTGGCATTATTTTATGCTTGAACCTTTTTAAATAAAACATTCTTTGCAAATAAAAAGAATTTTAAAGCTGTTGAGAAATTAAAAAAACTTTTGTACCGTAACTTTCACCTCATCAAATGTCAGGGTGGTGCAACCGTAACATTAGACTTTTATTTTAAAGTGAAGAGAATAAAACAGGAAACAGGAAACTGCATCAGCCAGAGGAGCCCAAATGACATTACACTGGTTCACCTTTTCAAACATCTAAAGAGACTTTATGACTATTTTTTCCAAAAAAGTGAAGTAACCACTGACCTTGTTATTCCATGTCAGGTGGAACAACCAATGTAATAATGTGAAATGTTATTTTAACATCAAATTATTTATCTTATTCACAAATAAAAGAAATGAAACACACAAAGTGAAAATGTATGAGTCATTACAGACACTTGAGAGATACTTGCCAATAATTTCACACAGAAAAAATAACAGGAACATATAAATATATTTTCATATATTTGGTTGCACCACCTGACATTTTTGGGTGCTCAAATTAAAAATACTAAAAAATAATGAACCTAAAAACTTTGAAATGTTGGTGAACTACTGAAATCTGTTAGAAAACATAATGCTTCTCTCAGAAATATGTTTTTTATCCATTTTCACGAACTTTTTAAAAATACGTTTTTAGACCCTCTTTTTGTCATTGACCTTCTCACTGTTCTTGGGTCAAATATTGATATGTGATTAAAATGTGATAAATTAGATGAACTTTTTTAATCAAGTCACAGCCCTACTAAACATCTTTCAGAATAAGTGTTTTTACTTCTTCATGTTTCACAGATCATGAACTTTTATTCTTTCTCTTTGCAAAAAACATCCTTGTCCAAGTCTTGAGCCGCATCCTTTTCCAGTCTTGTGTACCTCCATGCGCCATTCAGGATGTCCATAATCAGTAGATCAGTAGCTTCCAGCTGGTACAAAGTGGAGGCAGAATGGTGCAAAGCTGACCCTGATTTCAGATTTAACCTTGACCAAATTTCCCCATTTTAGTTTATCTACAATCTCCCACCGTGTCATGCGCCCCCGCAGCATGCTGTTCTTTTTATTAACTGCTCCACACTGTTCCCTGAACTAACAACGGGCTCCAGGTTCTTTTAGGGAGTGTAATCTTGTGCAATAAATTCGACACTCAATAAAACTGAGACAACTGCATGACAACCAGAGGATAGAAGGATAAAACTGAGAAACGTTTGTTAGCTACGTGTTAGACACAGCCCAACAGTAAATCTGCTCGTGAGTCTGTCAGCCAAGAACTGCTTCGCCTGAGCTCCAATTCTACGGACAAGAACACTAGTTTCAGGGTTATTTCCAGCTTTTTAAAAGAGCTTGGTAAACCAGTAAAACTGTGAGCTGACTCTGGAATTATCTTGGCTTTTTTGTGTATCTAGACATCCTTTAGATACATGAAATCATGAAGAAATCATTCAATCTTTTAGGTTGTCCACCAGAGTGCACTCCCTCTCTGTCTTTTAAAGACATTCACTGTGCTGGCTGCTTTTAGCTTCACATTAGAGAGTAATGTTAGTGGATTATAATGTTGAACATCTTTGACATCTAGAACATCTTACAAAGTCACTTTGCTGCAAAGATTGGTGCACATGTCATTTTGTAAGCTCATAGATTTTTAACAGCAGTATTATTTACAAAGCAACTGTCTCAAAATTAGGGTCAAGGGGTTGATGTTGATGGTGTGCAAACTGCGAAATTTAGTGTCGATCCAATAGCAAGTAGATAGGGGACCAGTATCCATGCCAACAACATTACTTTTTACATGTTAAAATATGTGTCAAAAATTATTACAGTATAACACATCTGCTAAAGGGTCAATGACAAAAAGAGGGTCTAAAAACGTATTGTTAAAACGTTCTTTGAAAATGGATAAAAAATATATTTCTGAGTGAAGCATTATGTTTTCTAACAGATAACAGTAGTTGACCAACATTTCAAAGTTTTTAGGTTCATTATTTTTTAGTATTTTTAATTTGAGCACCCAAAAATGTCAGGTGGTGCAACCAAATATATGAAAATATATTTATATGTTCCTGTTATTTTTTCTGTGTGAAATTATTGGCAAGTATCTCTCAAGTGTCTGTAGTGACTCATACATTTTCATTTTGTGTGTTTCATTTCTTTTATTTGTGAATAAGATAAATAATTTGATGTTAAAATAACATTTCACATTATTACATTGGTTGTACCACCTGACATGGAAATTGTTCCAGTCACCAATGAAGTGAAAAANAAAAACCTTTTTTATCAGTATTTCAGAGAAATCTACAAACTTTTCCACTTGGTCACAAATGTCATTTGGGCTCCTCTGGCTGATGCAGTTTCCTGTTTCCTGTTTTATTCTCTTCACTTTAAAATAAAAGTCTAATGTTACGGTTGCACCACCCTGACATTTGACAAGGTGAAAATTACGGGACAAAAGTTTTTTACATTTCTCAACAGCTTTAAAATTATTTTCATTTGCAAAGAATGTTTTATTTAAAAAGGTTCAAGCATAAAATAATACCACTGTATTTTTAATTTCCATTTACAATAACTGACATTCAAATTTTAGAGTTTAATTACTGTGGATACTTGTCAGGACGGTTGCACCACCTGACATTTTGGGCGTTTGAGGTACCAAAACACAAAAAAACATGTTTTATTTTAATAGTTTAAAGATGTGTTCAAATAACACAGGTTTCATAGAATAAAGAAATACATGTGATGAAATACTCAATTCATGATGGAAGGAAATATTGCACTCGGACACAAAAAAGGGACGTCACGTCATTGACCCTAAAACTGCTGTTTGTGTTCATGAATAAAAATAAAACCCTTTTTTTTTCAATTGGAAAATAATCATGTGCTTCAATTTTTATCTCTGCTTCGTTGTAAGTCAGTAAATTTGGATGTTCACGGATGACAGCACCTGATACGTTTCAGTAGTTAAGATATCATTTTGATCAAACAGCTTTCACATACTGGTAAATGAACCATCACGGAAACATAAAACATTTAGGAAATCAGCATTACACTGGATATTGACAATTTTTTAAAGCAATGTCTGTAAAAACATTAATATCTTTACATAGTTACTTCCAGTAATATAATTCATTTAGATTTATTCAACTATTTGAATATCTGTATTATATGAATATCTTAACCCATTAATTACCTCCTCAACAAAATGGTTTAGCACATTTTGAGTTACTATATTTCAATAAGATGAGTCCCTAACTTAACCCAATCTGATTTAATCATCTCTACCTCTTGGTAGAAGTATGCGATGGGTCTTAAGCCTTTTTTTTTTTTTTTTTTGCGGCACAACCACAGTCAAGTTGTTGAGATAACATTTAAAGGCATACAAATGTGCATATGTTTTGCACTTTTTTTTCATGAAAAATGAATGTTTTGCACAGAAGCATTCAATCACAAGTAAAAATGAATATGAGAATTAATAGTCATTTATGAAAGCCCATTTTCTCCAGTTAAAAAAAAAATTAAACAGAGATTTTTTTTGCCTATATTTGGTCACAATTTGAGACACAAAGTCAAAAATTTTAAATCAGTTCAATTTTTTTTTGTCAAAATTTTGACTTAATATGGGCAAAAAAAATCTCAGCAAAGCAAGTTTTGCATTTTTTTCTTTTTTCTTTTTTTACAACTGGTGGAAACGGGCTTCCATTACAGTACAGTCAAGAAAAAAGATATTTGCAAATGCAGTTTTTACTTGTTTCATGCAATGTTTCCTGTAGTTCAAATAATGGTGCTTAATATTTTGTGGCACACTTAAAGAAATCAAATCTACTGGATATTAACGAGAAATTACTTTCTTTTTCAATTATGTGTGACTTTTTCCTATTATATGTGGTGTTCGTATCGAATTTCATATGTAAAATAAACCACACTTCAGTCATTTGTTAGAGGTCAATATTTTGAAAACTTAAAGGTTTATTTAAAAAAAAAAATAGAAAGAAAAAAAAGATTGTGGTTATTACTCGCCCATTGCAACAAGAAATGCGAAAAAAAAAAATTCTACCCCTTTTTCTTGGTGGGGTAGTTAAAGGGTTTATGATATCTAATCAATTCGTTGAGGAACATCACAACAATGAAGACCATTTATGCTTTGGAAAAAAAAAAAAAAAAAATTGGAGATGTCTTTATATGCTTCCATGTTTCAACTAGTGTTTCAATCTCATCACTGAATAATTGATCAAAACTGATACCAATGTTGATATCTATACATTGGTATTTCAGATAGGTTCACCCAGGAGCCGGATCTTGGTGAGCCGTTCCTTTCAAAGAGCTGTTCAAAAAAACTGGCTCCTTAAGCTCATTTTTTATATTTATTAAGTTTTAAGAAGCCAACCTGGCCCGGGGGGGGGGGGGGGTGAATGGATTCCAGCTGCGACTAGGTTCCCATCGTTCATATTAATAAGCTGTTCAAAAGAACCGGTTCATTCGTGAACGTCACAACACTATCACCCAGCATGATGGTAAAGCTTGTCACTGCACACTGATAAATCTTCAGACTGATAAATCTTCAACCTCAACACCCCCTGTAAAAACTGCAAACTTCCAGTAGAACATTTACAATGGTAATATAAACAATTGCCATGATTTTTTTTATAGTGCCAAACTTTTTCTGACACCTTGTATACACAGATTCAGTAAGTTTAGTGAAGAGAACTCTGAGAAGTTTACCAGCTCAGCATAAACGGGCAGTTTTCTCCTCTTCTCAGTACAAGCCTGGTCGTAAGACTGACTTACTGTTGTTTTTTTTTGTTTTTCCTGCTAGAAGGAGTTTTTAGGGTAAAAGGTCATGTTTTAATGATGTCCATTTATAATAATGACTTGAAGCAAGTGTCTGTACTTGGAGCAATGTGTTCTCTTGTTCTCTCATCTGAATGAAACAAAATCTCTCTTTATGTCCTCAGAATTAACCGTGACAATATTCATCAGGCCAAAATGTTTGTATAGCCGAACTTAAAGTTTTCAACACATTGGCTCGTTTCATTTTCTTTTCTAAGACTGAAAAATGAAAAGCACTGTGCATTAGAATCAATGAAGTGATGACACCAGAGTTATGGCTTTGTCATTAACTTTTGGTCAGGGTCACTGGAAGGTTTAGTGTGCAACATCATTTCAGAAAAGCACTTTTACATGAAAGTGTGTCTGACCTGTGTCTGTAGTAACATGCTGCTTGTTAAAAAGTTTTTGGATGAATTGAACTACTATTCAGGGTCAGATTCCCTCTGTAGTACAGCAGCTGTGGTGAAAACACACTAGTTGGTGTTAAACTCTTTACAGTCGTGGTGTTCGTTACAGCTGATTTTCTTACTGATCTGATACAAAGTAAAATTCAGGCTGGTATCAGTGATACTGATCTGATACCGATACTGGTTGTATCAATTAGACTGGTGTAAATAATAATGGATATATACTTAAGTTCTACTTTTTCCATTTTTTTCCCAGATTTTTTCTGAGTTTACTATGGCTTTGTTATTGCAATTACCCTCACTAATCTATCAAAACCTTGTCAATGTGATTCACTTAAAATGATCAATTCTCTAGAAATCCCACCTGAATAAATGTAGGAGCTGAAATAGCTGCAAACATGACTGTTTACACTCTGTCATTGTGTTTTCCGACTGACTGACTGAGCACTGCTGTGATTCGGCATTATGAACTTACCCAGGCGGAAGAAAAAGTAGTTTTCACCAACTGTGTATGATTCAAACAAGTAACAGTTTAGTTTCTTTCCAATGTGTTCCTGTTAGTCTTTAACATTACTTTAGACAAAAAAAGTATCAAAAGTATCTATATATATATAAATATATATATATATTTTTTTGCCAATTCTTTTTTATTTATTTTGGAAAAATCAACAATTAACACATATACACAACACAACATTCATCCATAACAAAACACAGTGCCCTTTCACAGAAAAAATGACAAAGACAAAGACAAAGCAACCTATTACACTATGACTCATATTCCATTATTTTTGATATACGACATAAAAGGTCCCCAGACATTCTCAAAATTTTTTTGTTTGCCCTTCAACAGATATGTAATCCTTTCCAGTGGGAGGGTAGACAACATATGTTGCCTCCACTGACTTATCAGAGGTCCATGAATCTTCTTCCAGCATAAGGAAATACATCTCTTTGCATTTAACAAGCTTATATCTATAAACATTCTTTCAGCTTTTGTGTATGTAGGTTTCTCTGGGTATAAACCAAATATGAACAGTCTTCGGTCTAATGTAAACTTCTTAGACATTATTTTTTCAATTTCCAAAAGTATCGATATTTTGATTTGAAATCGATACCAGAGCATAAAGATCTGGAATCTGTAGTATGAATATTTCAGTATCCATCTGCACTAGGGCTGAACGATTTATCGTTTTCTGATAGAAATCACAATTTCAAACATCGTGATCATGTGATCGCTAAAGCTGCGATTTTTTTTTGCTCCTGACTGACCCAGGATCTGTTGTGTCAGCTGTTTCACACACACCTGTCTTGAGTGTGAGACTGTTGGGAAAAAAAAAAATTTCCTTGGGATTGTTGATTTTTTTTTTTAATTGTTTTGTATTTTATTTAATCAACTTGACACAATTAAGAATATTTTGAACTACATTATTTTTAAAAGTTAAGAGTCAAAGATAGCTCTTTTTGTTCTTCAGTTTTTATAACTAAAAGTAAAATTAAAAAAGTCGGGTTTAGAAATAACAAGAATAGGTGTTAGACTGGGATTTGATAAAAGTCAAAATTAGACGATTTATCTAAAAATCTTCTTTTGGTTTTTTTTTTTTAATTATTCCATAATTTTGTATTTATTTAGTATATTTTTGACTTTAATCTCAGAGTTTTGACTTTTTGTATCAAAATGTCAACTTTTTATCTTTTTTTTTGTTTCAAGACCGACACTTTATCTTATACTTCTTCATCTCAAAATTTTGACCTTAAATGAGAAAGTTTGGACTCTTTTCACATAAAGTTAAATTGATTTCTCAAACTCTGGAAGTTATTGACTTTTTGTCTTAGAATTTTGTCTTTATTTCTCAAAATTACACTTTTCATATTAAAATATTGACCTTTTATCTCAAAGTTTGAAACAATTCTTACCTTTAGTTTTTATTTTCATCTTCGTATAAGAGTAGTAGCTTTTGATGTAATTTTCTGTCAAGTTTGTAAATGCTACTGTAAATTGTGAAAATGTCACTATAGTTTGACTTAAAGAAAATCGTGAATTTAATTGAAATCGCGATATCTGCCAGAAAAATCACAATTAGATTTTTTTCTAAAACCGCGCAGCCCTAATCTGCACATCATCATTTTTCGGATGTCCGATGGCAACAGGCAACGATCGTCATGAAATATTTGGTGTATCATTTGTGTGTAAGGTGTAGCAGAATGATACTATGTAGCAATGGTGGAAGCAGAAGGTTTTTTTTTCCGATGCAATGATCATTATTTCTCACAGCTGCTTTGACAGCTGCCTCATCTTTAGGATAAAGATGGCCAAAAAAAGGAAAAAAAAAAAAGAGAAATCAGTTTGGGATTTTACTGGTGGAATGCTTGTAACCATTTTACTAGGATTTCAAAAGACTGCATCAGTTTTCATTTTCTTCAACTGGTTTGTTGTGCTTAAATTCTGCAAAACATTTTTGTTATACTTAGATCATGACAAATGTAGAAGCCTCCACACCTCTAAGTCTTCTGTTTTTGTTGTTGATCTCCCAGGAGATGATCAGATAGAGTCCAGTCCATTCATCACTGCAGACGGAAACAGAGAGCACTACTATGAAGGCAAGAACATGGCCCTGTTTGAGGTAAGAACAACTTCAACAAGCTAAAATTAGCCATGAACGCACAAGCAGTGGGACTTTTTTTTTTGGTGTAGTTTGACTTATCAGCTGCAAATATTTGTTTACATCTTCACCGCAAACGGTTCTCAAAAAGTATTCAAAAGCACCTTTCCATCATGCCTGTTGTACTACGCAGGTGTTACATACATGCTCCCTTGTTTTGATCAGAGTGACATCATATTAATACACATCAAGTGAAAGTTTGATGACTTCAATCAATAAAAGAGCTAATGTAGATATTTTTCAGCCTGATGGAAAAGGAAAGGATGGGATTAATGGATACAGAGGTTCTTACTGTTTGACACTCTAAAAAAACGTATTCACTAAATGTATGTTGTAAAAAAACAATACCATATCCTGGTACCTCTCAGTAGCTTAAGAACATGGTTGAATGAGGAGAACTTATTATTTCCAAGGGCTGCATCGAACATTCGGTGACCACATATTTTCCGCCGAAAATGGCTCAAAGTGCATGTTCAGTTTTCGGCTGAAAGTCTAATATCACTGAAACAACGCGAATGCATGTATTGGCACAATTGCATTCTGCTGAGTCAGTCAGTCATTCAGTATAAGCTCCACAAACAGCCAAGACACGTTCTGTGATCTTTTGGTCCTTTTCCACTGACCCGTCATGGCCCTACTCTGCTCGGCCCTACGCGACATACTACGCGACAGACGCCAGTTTTTAGTACCTGCTCTGCTCTGGTTCCAAGCGAGTAAAGCCGATACTAAAAGGTGACGTGGACGGACTGCCAGTCACTCATTGGTCAGAGAATGTCGTCTCTGCAGCTTCTGACTCTGTACGAATCACTTACAAGAGGCAAACGAATAAGTCAGCGACGGGTTATTAATGACATTTAAACCCGACGGCACAGAACCAGACTGAATGAAGACAAAATACAGCCCTAAAATGCTCCTTCATGATTCCTAAATAAGTTAAAAGTCCTTTTTAAACATAAAAGAAGTTAACAGCAAAGATAGTTTGGTTTAAAGAGTCTTTACAATTAAATCAAAGTTCGTCTGCGCAGGAGTGATCTGTCTGCCACGAGAGTCTTTAATCCACAGGGAACCAAAAAGTAGAATTATTGACAACAAAAAATCTCCGGTATACCAGGCACAAAAATCAAAAATTAAAACGATCTCACTGGATCCAGGGAAGAGTTAATGTCAGGAAGCAGCTCCATCTTTTTCCTCCGCTTGCAGCATGAGGCTCTTGTTTACTTCCGTTGTCATGCCGCCCAATATGAGCCACTGTATTACTTTAATGAAATCTTTTGAAAGCCTTTTTTTCCTTTAAAGACCACGGTGGCACATATGTTAGTACACAATTATGTTTGTGTCGTGTTATAGATGACATGCACGCACTTCTGCGCAGCACTTTAGCGCAGCTGTGTTATAAGATCCACGCCCACCGTGAGTCTGTAGTCGGGCTAGAGGAAAAGGTAACCAAATCGAGTAGATTAGAGCCGAGCCAAGTAGGGCTGGAATTGTATTGTGGAAAAGCGCCATTAGTGAAAAAATGGTAAGGAGTAGTATAGGTGTTGTATCAGTATCGCCAATGTTAGCCTGAGTTTTATTCAGAATTGGATTGGAAGGAGAATCAGGGTTATAATTAATATACATTACTGCTGCCCACAATATGGTGCTTGTCAGTGTGTGTGTGTGTGTGTGTATGTGTGTGTGTGTGTGTGTGTGTGTGTGTGTGTGTGTGTGTGTGTGTGTGTGTGTGTGTGTCTGTGTCTGTGTGTGTGTCTGTGCACTTCTGAGTGTCTGAGTGCATCGGAGCAGAACCGGCGATAGCAAGAGAGTGGAGGAGAAATGTGAATACGCGACCACGTAGTGACAGAACTTACACCCAGTCATGTAAATATGATAAATAAGATAAATAACATATGGCCATTTAGTTTGTCAAATAGAAGCTTTACTGGCAGCTCTTTTTTTTTTCACATACGTAGCCGGCTGTTACTTTAACAATACGTCTGTGCATGCACTGCAGTGTTTGTCAGAGGATCATGGGCTCATGTAAAAACACATGAAAATGGACAGGACGAAGAGCAAGGGTGAGAATTTAAAGTTTAAAAAAAAAAAAAAAAAAAAGGAAAAGCATATCAGTCTAAAGCAGCTCCATGCGCAAAAGTCACTTTTTCACTAAGACAGAATGAATAAGAAACAAGTAGGACACATAGTAGCCCAGAGGTGCGAATCTTAAACCAGAAAACCATCAGAAAACAAATCATGTTTGTGTGGAAATATAACACAACAATATATGATTTAAATTACACTATGACGCTGAGGCACATAACTCACAGTTGTGCTCATAAGTTTACATACCCCAGCAGAATTTATGATTTCTTGGCCTTTTTTCAGAGATTATAAATGATGACACAAAAAATGTCCTTTCACTCATGGTTGGTGGTTGGGTGAAGCCATTTATTGTCAGAAAACTGTGTTTTTTCTCTTTTTAAATCTTAACGACAACAAAATGCAGAATTTAATTTTGGTTCATCTGTATTATTTTCCAAACAAAGCACTGCTTGTCCTGAATGGATTTATCCGTATACAGTAATATAATCTATTCTCTATGTGTCTGCAGGAGGAGATGGACAGCACCCCCATGGTTGCATCTCTTCTCAACAAGCTGGCGAACTACACCAACCTGACACAAGGTGTACGCGAGCACGAGGAGGCCGAGAATGAGGAAGGAGTGCAGACGGTCGCTGTCATGGTATGAACCTCCTTTTCTAAGCAGCAGAA
>RPOG01001820.1:0-123789 GCA_008086565.1 Thalassoma bifasciatum
GTGGTCCCTCTGCAGGACCTGAAGATCTTTCCAAAAAGTTTTACTAAAGAAGTAATCACAGGTGATTGATCTCAGACACTTCTGAAACCCAGTGTGCTGAGAATAAGTACATGTGTACTCTGAAATGGTTGTAAACAGATCATTTGTGTTCTGTTATTTCAGGAATCGTTTGCTTGGTATCTTTCTTGATCGCCCTCATATTTGCTCTGCAGTCTGGAAATTACTGGTTGGCGCTCTTTGACAGCTTTGCAGGCTCCATCCCTCTGCTCATTATCGCCTTCTGTGAAATGACAAGTGTGGCCTTCTTGTATGGGATGGACAGGTCAGAAAACCCAGTCATAAGTTTGCTAGTTTAACATATAGTCTCATAAAGTGTCAAATCCAGATTTATAAAATTAAAAAAGATGGTTAAACTTCAGATTTCTGAGTCTTATCTGCTTTCCTTTTGTCAGGTTTAACGAGGACATTGAGTTCATGATTGGACACAAACCAAACTTCTTCTGGCAGGCCACATGGAGAGTCATCAGCCCTTTGATTGTCTTGGTCATCTTTGTGTTTTATCTCATCACTCAAGTCAATGCCCAGCTCACATACATCACCTGGAGTCCGAGCTCGGTATGATTCACAATTCTGATCAGTCAAAGTGTTCTGAAATGTCTTTGATACTTGTTTTCATTCTGTAAAGCGTTCCTTTTTGTGTTCACAGGCAAACTTCCCAGCCTTGGTAGAGTTACCGTATCCCAGCTGGGTCTACGTTGTTATCTTCATCCTGGCTGGACTCCCCAGTCTTTTCATTCCTGGGATGGCTTTGTTCAAACTGATCCAGAGACGCTGCTGCAAGAAGAACAGTTTTGAAATGAGCTGAATACTTCATGTACTACAGAGTTTTCAATGTTTCATTTGGCTGTACTTCATAATGTGCAAACTCACATTCCTCTCGTCTTACATCATCAAAAAGTATGACATGTTCTTTCAGGGGACATTCAACGAAAACCTTAATTTTAGTGTATACACTTAAAACACAAGGGCCAGTGCAATACATCTTATTTATTATTGATTGCTTTAAACTTTGTATGAGCTCTGGGTATTTTGTGCACATTTAAACTCTTCAAAAGTTGATTTTTCTAAATAACTATTTTTGTTTCTCTGATTCAAAGTTAAACTGTTGCTGCTACTTAACATTTACTGTATTAAAGTACTCAAATCATCTTAACTTAAGTACTGAGAGCTTAGTTCCGTGAGTGGCCAACTTCTCTGAAAATTTTAGAGGGTTTTTTTTTTATGTAAATAATCTGTACGGTTTGTGTTTTGTTCTTGTTGTTGTTTACATACAAATCTTTCCCTCATAAAAGTGGCATAGTGGAGACAGTGCTCTTGATTTTGTGCAGGTGTTATCAAAGATCTTGTATTAGTGTTTATGCTCCAAGCTGCTCTGTAAAAAAAAATGTATTTATTGTTTATTGTCTGACCTATGTTGTATTGTGACAAATGATGTCTTTTAAATTTGTCTCTTCATGTATATTTTCCAGCTAAGTTAATGTAGTAAAATTGCTCACAAAAACAACAGCTTATTTATATTGTGTGTTTTGTTGAAATGTTGTCACTAATTTTGTGGGCCAGAAAACTAGATTTGATTGGAGATTGACCTTTGCCAACTTAGCGAACATATAAGCTAACAGTCGCTAATTGGCACATCAAGCACTGAGAACAGCACAAGCTGTGTCTGTGGCCCCCAGTGGATATTCTGTTGTTTTCTTTTTCATCTCTTTTAAGTTAATCTCAAACATCTCAGAGTTAACTTTTCCCATTGTCTGGTTTGATGCTTAGCAGCTAGCATCCATCCATCCATCCATTTTCTTAATCGTCTATCCTGCTATTCAGGGTCGCGGGTGGCTGGAGCCTATCCCAGCTGTCATTGGGCGAGAGGCAGGGTACACCCTGGATTGGTCGCCAGTCAATCGCAGGGCTGACATATAGACGAACAACCATTCACGCACACACTCACACCTACGGTCAATTTAGAATAATCAATTAACCTAACGTGGGCATGTTTTTGGACTGTGGGAGGAAGCCGGAGTACCCACACATGCACGGGGAGAACATGCATACTCCACACAGAAAGGCCAACCATGTCCGAACAGGGAATCGAACCGGCGACCTTCTTGCTGTGAGGCTGGAGCGCTACCCGCTGCGCCACCGTGCAAAAAACTTACCTTAAAATAAAAGAGATATTATACTTATACTTATACTTATACTTATATTATAATTATACTTATAACTATGACACCAGTTCCAAAAATGTGGGGATGCTGTGTAGAATGTCAAATAAAACAGAATTGATGGTTTGCAAATTTTGTAAACCCCATATATGATTGATATGATTGAAACAATGCAAGACAACATTTATCAAGCTGAAAAAATAACAAAAAAAAAAAAAAAACTATCTATGAAAAATTATAGATGCTGCATATTGGCTCTTCAGCTTCCTCCCCAAGTCCAAAAACAAGCTTGTCAGGTTGTCTGGTGTTACAGTGACAAGAATAGTTTCTGGTCTCTTTGTGTTAGTTGTGCTAAATTAAACTGATTAAATCCCAAAAATATAAATAACTGATTTATTTTGCAGCTGTCCTGGTGTTACTGTGTGTCTAAGAAAACTATTTAAAATAAATAAATAAATAAAGACTGGCACCCCAATGTACACGGGACACACATTAATGTAGACTCATCCCTCACCTACAGTTAATGAAATGAATAAAAGCAGCCAAAGCGGTCCCTGCATGGGTATGATGTCATAGCAACAAGTTATTTTTTTTCTCAGATGTCCCCAGACATGCTCCCTAAGTGTGTGAATAAATAACAGAAGGATTCTGATTTCAACAGAAATGTTCAGACTCAAAAAATACTAAAACCAGGTCCAAAAGTCTCAAATCTACAAAGAGCAGTAGTGTGCATTGTCACATTTTTGGACAGTCTGTTTTAGTTTTCTCAAAAAAGTGCCACCAACCTGTTGATAGACTGACAAACAAAGGATTAATCATGTGGGACAAGGTCATCAATTTGGAGATACCCTCTGCTTTGATTTAAGCGTATCGAATTAATTTGGTTAGAACTGGATTTATTTAGATTACAGCAGTAACACAAATACAGCACATGAACAAAACTATATTGGCATTGTCAAAGCAGACAGATATTACTTGTTAAAGTTTCCATTCACAAGGAACCACCCTAAAGATTGCAACACCTACTTTCTTTAGTTAATAATTATATTGAATAGCACTGATAAGTTTTAAACAGATTCTATATTACATAACATATTCACAATAAAAATGTGACAAAATGACAATAGAAACAGAATAACTTTTCATTAAATCTGTGCAGATTATGACTCAAGATATCTACATCAACCATAGGATAGCTCAATATTGTTTTCAGTTGCTGTATCAACATGGTGATTACATGATAATTCATTTGTAATAAAACAATCTGATACGAGGTCTGATGGTTAAGATATGATGTGATTAGAAATGTGATTAAACTTTGAGTCACTGCCAGTCACAGTAAATAGAGACGTCAACAAGGTTTTGCAAAATGTTTAGTTTGTAAGTCAAAACGTAAGTCTCCTCACACTTACTCTGACCTTTTTTTATCATTAAGCACAGTATTTGTTTCCTTGTTCATGAACATCACAACACTGATGCATCCTGAACTCACCTACAAGCAAAAGTTTTGATGACTACATGTGATGAATTAACCATTATTATGAGGTTGCACCTTTTTCCACTAGAACATGCTGAGTTAACATAATGCAAAACAGACTGTAATGAGCTACTGATAACTAGCTTTAGTGCCATAGGTCAAAGTAAAATAGCCTGGGACTTACACAGGGGGGTGAATGATTCTGAGAGACTCAGTCCACACACATCTCATGAGAGAGGACACAGCCCCCAGAGCGTTTGTGGGGAAGTAACAAAAGAGTCAACTGGTTTATCTTCTGTGACTTATCTGCTGCTATTTTAAAATTTCTGAATCTAGAGAAGTTCTCAAAGAGCAACAATGAAGCTGAAGTTGAAGTTACCAAATCCAGGACTGGATGACCGGATTTTCTCTCATAAGGAGCTTGAGAGGATGGAAACTGAGGAAGCTGGAGACAGGCCCAAGTGGGACAACAAGGCCCAGTATCTGCTCACCTGTGTGGGGTTCTGTGTGGGACTGGGCAACGTGTGGAGGTTCCCTTACCTGTGTCAGAGCCACGGAGGAGGTGAGTTAGGATGAAAGGGTTTGAATTCCTCCAGAAGGACATAAAAATGTAAAAGCTGTTACAAACTATAAGATGTGTGTGTTTGTGTGTGTGTAATTTGAGAGGAGCTTTGGTGAAATGAAAGTGTAATCTGTTCTCAGAAATTTTGATTTTCTTAATCTACTATGGTAGAAATGAAACTCTTGATGAAAACACCCTGAATCCAGTGAGACTGATATTTATTCTTAACAAACCATCCTTTTGAAATGACAGCTTGGTTGCGTAAGAAGTTCATACATCATGATGACATGCAGAAAAATACAGTTTTATGTAAAATTCACACATGTATACATATACACACTGAGCCAAACACTCTGGGTACAACGCTGTATTTCTACGAAAACAGAAATGGTAACATGTTAGAAATTAAAGACACAGCTGTTTGTTCAATAGTGACCATAATTGTCCCTTCTATATTTCACTGCTGAGGACAATTAAGTTAAACATGAGATACTCCATCATTTTGGATCAAATCTGATTGTTTTGCACTTTATAGCGGATACTTACATGTATTAAACAGTGTCATGTTCAGTCGTGTTGAACTTACTCTAATGGCATGATGTGTATCAAATCATTTTGTGTTGCATTGTGTAACATTTTACTGCATTATATCCCATTATATCATAGTTTAACCTATAATATCTTATCATTTTAAACCAACTATATTCTGTTGTAGTATGTTCAATCAAGTCATACGGCCAAACTTTATGCTTCTGAATCATCTTGTTTCATCTTGCATCATAATTACTGGTATTGTGTTATAGAATATCATACTGTATTGAAATGTGACCTTTAACTTAACAAGCATTCCTTCATATATAAAGAACCATTGATAGTTTGTCTAAAAAATATCTACATTTTGTTCATAAGCACCATGTGAAAACACTATGAATTCTATGGGTATTGTTTGTGTTTGTGCCAAGTAAGTCCACAACTGAACATTTGCTTATTTTTTATGCTATAATGTTAATTTTGTTCCTCTAGGAGCGTTTATGATACCGTTCCTTATCCTGTTGGTTCTGGAGGGAATCCCACTCCTGCACCTGGAGTTTGCCATCGGTCAGCGCCTGAGGAGAGGCAGTGTGGGAGTGTGGAGATCCATCAGTCCATACCTGACAGGAGTTGGTAGGTAGAAACAAACAAGGTCTCTTAACCACTTGAGTGGCTGTTTATCATGTAGCCATACTTGTGGGAAAGCTCACACTAAGAGTATTTGAAGGATAAATGTTCACTGTACCACCCAAAGTCCCCAGAAAATGAACCTTACTTATTTTTTGATAGTCCTGACACTTCCTCCACCACAATCACCAAGACTGGGTGTTGAAAACAATCAGATGAATTGCCATTTAATTTGATGCAAGCTTCTCCCCGAGTATCAAGATTTTTTGCCTTCCAAACTTCTTGCAAACCGATGACACTCCCTTCGCTCCTGGTTGGAATTATATAATGATGTCAATGATAAATGATATAACTATGTGCCTACCAACTAAGTTAGACTTTGACAGGGAACATAAGACATGAAAAGCTTGATTTTACTTTTTTTTTTGCTGGCTCTGCTGTTCTGCTTAAGTTTGCATGCAAGATGTAGTTTTTAGTTTACCTTTTCACAGGCTGTAATGTTGTTGTTTTTTTGCCTTTTTTTTTTTTTCGAAAACAGCTTCTATATACCAATGCAACTCTTATATCCCAAACTTAATATATAAAATTTATAAAATTATGTCTAGACTAAATAAATAAATCTCTAAAAAGTGAGAAAAAACATTTTAAAAAATTAATTTTAAAAGATATTTTTAGAAATACAGATAAATCATGGCTAAACCACTCAAAAATGTAAATGCAAAAAAAGTGACAATGTGTATTCAATGTTAGGAGCAATGTGAACTGAATTGCTTGAAACAAGTAAAAAAAAATGCAAATGGAGTGAGAAAAAATTTGCTTGTGAAGTTTCTTGAGATTAGAATAACATTTTAATACAAAAAACTTCTGTCCTACCCCTTTGGCAGGTTTTTTTTAACTTGATACAAGCAATTCAGATGAAATTTCTGTCTCTACATAACTTGAAACAAGCCCCAAAAAATATGTTTTTACTAATAATGAGACATGAAAACTTGCTTAGTTTTCAGTATGTGCAGTGCAACTCTACAGACATTGGAATAAAGATATGTATTGCCACTAGCCTGTCTGGGTACTCTCAGATTTTAATTCTCTCTCTAAAGGTGTCACTAACTGCTTCATGTTGTTTCAGGCATTGCATCCTTGCTGGTCTCGTTTTTGGTGGGCATGTACTACAACACCATCATGGCCTGGATCATGTGGTACCTCTTCAACTCATTTCAGGATCCTCTACCTTGGAGCCAGTGTCCCCTCAATGCCAACAGGACAGGTATGCTGTCATGGATCAAAACAACAGTCAAAGAGGACACAAACTGTCTGCTGTAAAGTCATATTAGAATCTAAGGTCTCTTCTTTTTACAGGCCTGGTGGAGGAGTGTGCTCGAAGCACCACTGTTGACTACTTCTGGTACAGAGAGACGCTGAACACTTCAACAGCTATCGACACAACGGGGAGCCCACAGTGGTGGATGGTGCTTGCTTTGGTGGCTGCCTGGACTCTACTCTACGTTTGCTGCATCAGAGGAATCGAGACAACAGGAAAGGTCTGCATCTGAATGAGCTAGCTCATGAGAAAATCAACAACGCATACATCATCCTCATGTACGCAGGCTTGTCTTCAGCTCATCTTGTCGTTGTCTTGTTCATCAGGCGGTTTATATCACCTCTACTCTGCCATATCTGGTCCTCACAATCTTCCTCATCAGAGGACTGACGCTGAAAGGATCGGTGGAGGGAATAAAGTTCCTCTTCACACCTGATGTAAGCACTGAAGTCAAAGATGTATTATGCATTTTTTTTTAAAACAAGAGTTTCTTTTACATAAGAGGTCAGTGGACTCAAAATAGGTACAAAAATCTGGCATTAAGTGCATCGAGGATTTAATCATTTTTTCAGAAAGCTGTAACTTTCTGAAGGTCTTGGTTCAACAATAGATATGACCAGAAATCTTCCTAAAACAAAAAGTCCAACACAAAATTTGGACAAACACCTGTAAAGACAAATTTGACTGTGGTCAGAATAAGAAAAGTCCAGTGGAGCTGGTTCAACTTTTATCTTGTTGTCCTTGGTGTTTTTTTTATCACTCAGCTGTAAAGGCTGATAACAAAACTTTAAAGACACACTGTCAACAAATTCTCAAAAAGTACTACACACTTAAGCAAAGAATGAAACGTTTTATACTTTGAACTTCTATAAATGAGTCATGAACAGCTTCAGATCAATAAAATGTGTGTAATTAATGAATCAGTCCATCAATGTGACTTTTATGTAACTAACACAACATCCAGTAGGATCATTGTAGATTCATTTACTGTGATAAAAATAGCTTGAGGCTAATTTGAGCTTGCTATTTCAACAATGAACAATAGTTCTGACATTAAAACTTGCTGTTTGTTGTTAGCTTTAATAAAAGACTGATCTAACTGAACAATTTGGACTAATCATTAGTGAAAATAAAGTCTATATTTTGTTTCTGTTTCAGGTGAATGAGTTAATGAATCCACAGACCTGGCTGGACGCAGGAGCTCAAGTCTTCTATTCTTTCTCTTTGGCTTTCGGCGGTCTCATTTCTTTTTCCAGCTACAACTCTATTCAGTACGTGTCTCACTAAATCACTCATTCCTCCAATGAGCTTCCTCTTGTTTTCCAGACATCAGTCCTTATATGATAATGTTTCCCTCCTAGTAACAACTGTGAGCAGGATGCTGTTCTCATCTCCATCATTAACGGCTGCACCTCAGTTTACTCTGCGACTGTCATCTACTCCATCATCGGCTTCAGAGCCACAGAAAAATATGACGACTGCATAGATGGGTGAGTTTTATATCGCACATATAGATATTAATCAAACAAACAAGTAAAGTTAAGGTATTGATCTAAATAAGACGACCTCCTTTTCATCATAGGGCAGCACATATCATAATGGAGAAAAAATAACAATTAAATAAGACAGACTGTTTTTTTCTTGTTTGTTTTAATCACAGTGCAATATCCAATACCAGTGTGCATCCAATATCACAGTGGGTGAAAATGAATCAGTGGGTTAACTCACTCATAAATCAGGTCTATACCTTGCTTTTTTATTCAACAAACTAAATAAATGTTATTTATCTTACTTGCATGACAGGATGTAATTTCTGTCTCTATATGTTCTCTTACTCACATACAACAGAGTTCTGCCCTAATGCAAACGGGCATTTCTGAATTATTTCCCCTACGGCCCAAGATACAAACATGCAAGTGCAAACACAGAAAGCTAAGCACACTCCATAAAGTGAATAGAAGGTCTGGAAAACTAATGAGAAACCAACATAAGAAAAGCAGAAAAAACAACACTTTTTCCGTGCTCCTCTCCACTATTTTGACGTTACCTGTCACTGTAGGGAGGTTTTGTGGAGTGACGAGTGAAAGACAGAGATAGAGAAGGTAGTGCAGCTGTTCAAAGCTGAGTCCCAGAAAATAAGACAACCTTGGGATATCTTGAGAAAAAAACATTGTCTTATATTCAGAACAATACGGTAATAGGCATCTAAACAAAATCTGCTAACACTGCTTTACTTTGTGTCTTTATAGAAACGTCATGATGCTCTTGAATGCCTTCAACTACCCTGAAAACAGCATCACATCAAGCAACTACAACGAGGTCCTGGAGCACCTCAACGCCACTCAACCAGATATCATCAGTGGACTGAACTTTCAGGAGTGTGACATGAAGTCATTCCTCAGCCAGGTCAGTGGGACAAGCTTTGGTGTTTCCTGGCTGCTGATGCTGACAACATGCAGACAAAGGCATAAATGGCTGAAATATTTGTCATTTCATTGATTTAGGGAGTTGAGGGAACAGGTTTGGCCTTCATCGTGTTCACAGAAGCCATCATAAAGATGCCGGTGTCTCCTCTCTGGGCTGTCCTCTTCTTCGTCATGCTCTTCTGCCTCGGTCTCTCCACCATGTTTGGCAACATCGAGGGAGTCGTGGTTCCTTTGCAGGATCTCAGAATTCTGCCCCGAACATGGCCCAAAGAAATTTTCTGTGGTAATTTTTGGCATTTAATCTAAAATATCAAAATATAGAACCACCCCAGAAAAAAATACAGATGAAACTGGAGTGTAACTTGATTTTTCCTCTTTTTTTTCAGGAATGGTCTGCTTGATATCTTTTGCTTTTGGGATCATATTTTCCCTGCCCTCTGGAAACTATTGGTTAGCTCTTTTTGACACCTATGCTGGCTCTATCCCCCTCCTAGTCATTGGATTCTGTGAGATGATCGCTGTTGTCTACATCTACGGGATCGATAGGTGAGTCTTTCAAGATGATTATTATACCAGAGACCAAGATTATGATCTGCTCTGTTTAGAAGTTCCAAGTAAATGCTAACTCAACCAAGCTGGTCATTTTCAGGTGTTTTGATTAATAACTTATTGACATTCTAAAAGTGAAAATTAACTCAAGAACACCTGTTATTCTCTTTTTAATTTGTTGGACTGGTACATCTGTTAAGCTAGCCACAGCTTCTGTTTGAGCTGTCACAAAGTATAATATGTAAGATTTATATGCTGCTACACTGTTGCGTTTTCTTAAAGTCAAAATGTCCCAGCATGTGACACCTCCCCCTCAGTGCCCACCTTACTGTGAGTAGATAAAGTGGATATGAAGACAGATATTGTGAAAAAAGAACCTTCACCTGACTCTAGCCTCTGGACAAGCCCCCGTCTATGTACATACATGCAGCAAAAGCACTTACTGGCCTAGACCGGGAAGAAAACATCATTGTTTTCCAGCCTTGAACAGAGATAATGTATCGTCAGAGGAGAGATAAAGAAGTACAGCATGTCTTGTGATGTAGCAAGACTTAGTTGTGCTTGGAAATGTGAATCCACATTAATTGTTGCTAAGAGAGGCAAAAATGTTCTTAGGAGTTTCCAAAACTTATGTGGAGTCATAAAATAAGCTGAGTGCTTTTTTTGTCAGCTGCTGTGCTTTCTTGTGTTTTTAAGTGTATAAATAAAGTTTTAGACTAAAGTGAACGAGAAGGCTTTTTTTCCCTTCAAGTTTGGAGCAGAGCACAGCAGTTTGTGGTGCAGACAAGAAGCCACTCAATCTGCTTCATTTACTGTATCTGATAAAAGTGCAGGGTCATATTTTATGGCTGCTTTCATGCACACCAAGCTAACATCATGTATCACTCCCATTTCCTCCAAACAGGTTTAACAAGGACATCGAGTTTATGATTGGCCATAAGCCCAACATATTCTGGCAGGTGACGTGGAGGGTGGTCAGTCCTCTTATTATGATCTTCATCTTGATTTTCTACTTTGTCACTCAAGTCACCAAGAAAGCTACTTACCTGGTGTGGGACCAGGAAGCGGTGAGTGAACTCATCACAACAGCTTTTTCTAAAGCACAGCAACTCTACAGCTACACACAACAGCATGAGAAACTCAAAGAAAAATCATTTTTATTGTCATTGTCAAAATAAAAATAATAATTCACATTTCGATATAATAAATTGCTATAAGTGCTTAATTCTTCTTCTCTGATTCTGGCTACAGGAAAATTTCCCAACTCTTGAAGCTCGTCCTTATCCCTCCTGGATCAGTGTTATCATCTTCATCCTGGCTGGAATTCCCAGTTTGGCCATCCCATTTTTTGCTCTCTACAAATTTATCCAGAAGAAATGCTGCAAGCAGAAGTCCAGTGGGAAAGGCAAACTGGACACTATCTCAGCAAAAGTTCAAATGAGTGACTGAATGCTTTAACTTTGAATATTCAAGAACAAAAAAGACTGTTGTTGTCATTGGTGAAGTCTTTATGCTGACAGGATGCTGCTTTTTTCTCTCTGATGCCCTGTGTATTATAAGAGCACATAATAGAGGCAATTGGCTTGTAAAGTAGAATCAAATTTCTGTAAAATAAGGTGGTTCAAGAGTAGATGATAATCTGTATAGCTTTTCTTATGACTGTAATATTCAGTTCTTTGAGTGTTGTATTTCATATGTACGTGTATGTTGTACCTAAATGAAAGAACTTGACATTTCGAAGAATGTGCTTTTTACTTTGTGGTCTGAAGAGTTGACACAAGTCTTGAGTTTGCATTTACACTAAACATGAGATGGCAGCCGAGAGAAGTTTGGTGTGAGCATCAAGATGATAAATAAGCAGCTGAACTGGTTTGGTTCAAAGGTTATAAAAGGCCCAAGAGCTCACATGGAGTTTATTCATTAACCCCTCTGAAGGGTTTTAACTGGTTATTTAACAGTCTCATTATGCCTTTGCCAAACTCTCAGATAAGGGATGGAATATTCCTGTGTGCACCACTTCACCCTTTCACCAATGATGTATAACGCAGAAGCTGAAGAACATTTGCTGAAAATAGTACAGAGTTAAAAGTAAATGGGATATATTTCAGGTTTTAAGAACATGTGCACGTTATGCAAGAACAAAGCATTGCAGCACAACTTAGAGAGTGAGTGAGTGAACCATTCTTGACATTTTATTCATCAATTCATCAATTCTAAAAACAGGAAACTGTGAAATGCAATTAAGATGACTGAAGATATTAACATACATGTGTTCATGGTCCACTCCTTTCAGCGAGCAAAATAGTGTCTCTTTAAGTTTCAATACCAAGGCTATAGCACCCTGAAGGTCCTCGGAAGTCGATTGTTACCTTCTGAACAAAAGTATTGCTTTTTGTGCACAAACAAATTATCCTGTGACAAAGATTATTTACTTGTGTACACAGGTTATTAACTTTTGAACATAATATAAGTCATTTGGAAATTTGGTAGTGTTTGTTTTGTCTTCTATTGTGTAATAAACAAGGAAAAATATATTCACTCTCTGCTTTCACATGTGGATTCAAATCACAAAAAGGAAATGTATTAGGCATCCTACAGCTATCTTGTAGAAGTAGCGAGCAATACTTCAGCTAACTGTGGTATAGCATTGATGCAGCATAGTCTATTCTGGCATCATCACAAGAATAAAATGATGTTCCACCATTCTATAAGCATGACACTTTTATACTTAGAGGCTCCCTTTAACATACCCCATGGATAACTTAAAAAGAAAAATACTGAATTCAACTTTTGAAAGCAAAGCTTAGAATATATCACCACAACATTGGGTGCATCCCTCAACTGTGCCCAGCAGAGGGCGCCTCGGAAGCACACTCGTCGCTTGCATTGACTGTATGACATTCGGGTGAAGCCCAACATAGATGGGTTGTACTGGAAAAGCTCAGCTCAACCTAGATTGTTTCAAGCTTGGATAAATCAGAGACAGGCCATAAGCCTCTATGAAGCCACAGGGTGCCTGCTCTCCAGTCAAACTAACTGCGCCCTTATCAAGAAAACTTGTACATTTAATACAAAAAGGAGTAACTAGAGACTGGAGCTTCCCATTTAATCAGTTACCAGTTGCCAGGTGCAATGCTTGTGGGAATTTGTTATTAGCATACTTCACAAAAACGTAACATTAAATGAGAGAAGAATGGCAGGTGAGGGCAAGTGAAATTATTGGCCCTGCTGTATTTGCAAAGCCAAAACTTGTGTGCACAAAAATTATGATTATACTGATGTACACTTTTAAAGTTCACTAAAGTTATGTTCACTTATGTTCATAAAAAAAAAAATCTCATACAACCAGTCCACACTCATTACCTTGCAGCTGAATATAATTCTTACAGCTTTCTAAAACATGACATTTTATATCATTTTTCCTTGTTTTTAACTTCACTTTCATCCAAAGGGGGCTCCAGAATCAAAGTAAAAAGAAAGTGTACATCTTATTTTTTGCAAAAACAGAGAGTTGTATTGCTGGTGCCAATGCCAGCTGACACTGTATTTGAGTATTTTATGGGTATTTTATGTGTACAGTGCCTTAACTAATGAGCAAAACACAGAGAAACAGCCTTCAGTGAGCTTTTCTACATGACCATTATCTATTTTTGGTCATAGTATCACTGATTTTTGGCTGTCTTTAAGATGCTTGTCAGATTGATTAAATGTGTCATTGCTTTGTGTAAACGAACCTGTACTCTGAAGGCACTTCCACCATGTTAATAATTCTCTCACTCAAAGGGAACTTGGCAAGAGGACGGAATTTAATTTCGAATAAATTATGCAAATAATGTGAAAATGAGTGTTTTTGTATTTTAAATCATTTGTGGAGCTACACTCTGAAGAGGGTGTACTTTTATGGTAATAATTCTAGTTTGTTTCACTGTCTTCACACTTGCATTTTAAATTGTACAAGGTTAACATCTAGAAAATAGGAAAAAAAAGACAAGTCAAAAGAGGCTAAATATATTTGAAACAAAGCACTGAGTGTGCATTAATGACTAATCTGAGGCCTGCAGATCGTTGACGTGATCATAAACCTGCTACAGTGTTGCTGGCCTCTCACATGTGGATATGTCAGGACTTACCCTCTTCTCTTACTGTAGTCAACACCACTTTACTGCCTTAGTACAAAGGCTGTTGTCATGAGACTGGTACTTCCCAACCCAGGACTGGATCTACGGATCCCAAATTATGAGGATCTGAAAAGGCTGGAGGAGGAGGAGGGTGTTGGGGACCGGCCAAAATGGGACAACAAAGCTCAGTATATCCTCACCTGTGTGGGCTTCTGTGTTGGACTTGGGAACGTGTGGCGGTTCCCATATTTGTGTCAGAGTCATGGCGGAGGTAAGAAAGGTCAAAAATGGAAAGGGTGTTATGAGTAAGTACATGGTGCCATTTTATTCAGATGAGATATTTTCAGTGAAGATTACTTCATCTTAATTCCTGTCCCTTCAGGTGATATCTCACTGTGAAAACAACAATGTCTTTAAGGATAAAGAAAGTGGCTCTTAGCTCTTCAGATTTACAGTTAAAAGTATCACTTGTGAAGTCACACCCAACTAGTATCAATGATTTTCCAAAGTTTGGAGATTTCCACAGCAGAAGCTGACCTTTGTGATCATACATGAGAGACAGTCACTGGACAACTCTTCATGGAGTTAAAATAAAAAGTCAAACTCTGAGGAGTCAAGCTGCATAAATGCAAATGTTTGACTTTGTTTTGACCAAATGTTGATTGGATGAATCTGAAATACATTTATCAATTTGGAATTCCATCAGATTCACAATGGGACATGCATATCTTAAATGTATGATGAGTTTTTTTTCCTCTGCCTTTTTAACCACAAAGTTCAAATCAACAGAAACTAACTACTTAGTTTATCTGATACGAGAAATAACAGCAGGATATAAAATAATACCTTGTTAAAAATACATGTGAACACCTTTCAGTGGCATGGGATGAAGTGATACAGTCATATTTTTTGAATGTCATGAAAGTCACATAGAATTTAGGAAAATCCCACATGTCAGATCACATGCCACTTGTCACCTTCCTTTCCCAGGTGCATTTTTGATTCCTTACTTGATCCTGCTGGTGCTGGAAGGATTACCTCTCCTGCTGATGGAGTTTGCCATCGGACAGCGTCTCAGGAAAGGCAGCGTGGGTGTTTGGAGGGCCATTAACCCTTATCTGACTGGAATTGGTGAGTCACACAGGATCTGAAGGACATTAACTCATTGGCAGATCTTCAGTTGTCAGTCAGTATCGGGCCTCTTGTGGACGTCATGTCACAGCTAATATTGTCTCTCAGGTGTTGGTTCCATGTTGGTGTCATTTTTGGTGGGACTGTATTATAACACCTTGATCGCCTGGATCATGTGGTATCTGTTCAATTCTTTCCAAAGCCCGCTCCCTTGGGCCCAATGTCCGCTCAATGACAATGGGACAGGTATTTATGGACAAAGCACACGTGACTATACCAAAGCCTCCGTGTATCACATTTTAATCTGTGGTTGCTGCCTCTTTAGGGTTTGTACCAGAGTGTCAGCAGAGCTCCACTGTGGATTACTTCTTCTACAGAGTGACTTTAAATACCTCTACCTCAATAGCTGACTCTGGAGGGATCCACTGGCCCATAGTGCTTTGCCTGCTAGTTGCATGGTCAGTCATTGCTATCTGCTGCATTAGAGGCATCAGCACTTCAGGAAAGGTGCGTTCTTCTTGGAAATGATCTGTTTCTTTCTGTGAAGCTAGACTACTAAATAAGTTTCTATATTGTCCTGACCTCAGGCGGTGTACGTCACAGCTATCCTGCCGTACATAGTGCTGGCAATCTTCCTGGTCCGAGGACTGACTCTGAAAGGAGCCCTGAACGGAATAAAGTTCCTCTTCACACCAGACGTATTTTGTAATCAGTAATCAAAATAAATATACGGGAAAATTGTCATGAATCAAACAAAGAAAAGAATCATCATGGTGTTTCTTTTGCAGGTGAATGAGTTAATGAAACCAACAACTTGGCTGGATGCAGGTGCTCAGGTCTTTTACGCCTTTGGTTTGGCATGGGGCGGCCTTATTTCTTTCTCAAGCTACAACCCTGTTCAGTAAGAATTACTTACATGTCGTAAAAGCTTCCCTTATTTGTAGTTTGATTTAGATCCTGTTCACCTTGAATTTTAGTGATCATTCCCAGACTCCTCTTCACATGTGTTTCATCCTTTTGTCTCTTTCAAAGCAACAACTGCTTGAAAGATGCTGTGATTCTTACGGTCGTGACCGGACTAACTTCAATCTACGCTGCATCTGTTACCTACACCATCATTGGCTTCAGAGCTACAGAGAAATATGACAACTGTATCAGTGAGTAAGTATCAACTTTATTCATGTTTCATCAGTCAATTTGCCAAAACATCAGAGGGAAGTGCCACTCTACATCCCAGTGAGTGAAATATATCAGGGCAAAAGGCTTTGTGATGTGGACCAGTGTTTCTCAACCTTGGGGTGGCAACCCACACAGGGTTACCTTGAATCCAAATGGGGTTCACTGAAATTTCTTGTAATTGATAAAAATATTTACTGATGAAAACATTTTATAAGCTTTATTGAACAGCAGGAACATGATGTATGCTGGTGTTGCCTATCACAGTCTGGTCCCCACATTTAAAGAGGAAGTATAGCGCTTCTTTTGGTCTCACTGCTACCCCTCTTGTACCCATGTAATAACTTTACTTAATTTAAAGTGAAAAACATTTTTTAAAAATGGTATTTTCTGACTGATATTTTTTAAAACCTTTTTTTCAGCATCTGCTTAACACACTTACTTTTAGCCTCTGCCTCTTTAACACTCCACACCACAAACCCCCTTCCTTCTTATTGGCCAACCCCCTGGAGTCCTGTGGGGGCAGAGCTTGAAACAGACCTTGGTGTTTGAGGTCCATCCCTCCAATGTGTTATATGTGTAACAAGACTGTTAGGAGAAACATATCTGATGACCTCATAATTTTAGCAGGTCTTGTGATGATCTCGTTATATATTTAGAACAGACCATTCTGAGCAGTTTACAGTTAGATTCAGACAGATTTCTATGACATATGAATATATAGTAGTTTAAAGATCTGCACAGATTCATCCAGAGTAACTCATAAGTGATGTATTTTCCTTCCAGTAATATCCTGCAGTTATTAAATGCATTTGACCTTCCTGAGGACAACATCACATCAAACAACTATGAAGCAGCTCTCAGTAACCTCAACAGCTCCTCTCCTGATATTGTTCTTGGATTAGACATCAAACCCTGTGACATCCAGAAACTTCTCAGTGAGGTGACACTATTGAAGAATACAAATCTAAAATTGAAATCACAGTATTTGGTCATTAACACTGTGAAAATTGTGTTTTTAAGGGAGTGGAGGGAACAGGTCTGGCCTTCATTGTGTTCACAGAAGCCATCACTAAGATGCCTGGTTCTCCAGCCTGGTCCATCCTCTTCTTCATCATGCTTTTCTGCTTGGGACTGTCAACACTGTTTGGCAACATTGAAGGAGTAGTGGTCCCACTCAAAGATTTGAAAGTATTTCCTAAAAAGTGGCCCCATGAAGCACTGACAGGTAACATCAACACCTTCGTATGGAACATCTTTGATGCTTGTAACCGGTTTCTTCTGTTTCATTGTTACTCTGTTTTTCTTGCTTGTGTGTTTCAGGTCTAACATGTTTTGTGTCCTTCATCATCTGTTTCCTCTTTGCACAACACTCTGGGCTTTACTGGGTGACTCTCTTTGACAACTTTGCTGGATCGGTTCCTCTGCTAACCATTGGATTATTTGAGATGATAGCTGTTGTTTACATATACGGCATAGACAGGTGAGAAGATACGGATATCCTGTCTGGTGAAATACATCATTCAAAATATAGTCTTTTCTGAATTTGATATTGAAAAAACATGATGGGAAAAGACTTCATTCAGGGCCTTGGATGATTTCATGATCTTCTTCTGGTTGTGTTGCAGATTCAATGAAGACATAGAGTTTATGATTGGATACAAACCCTCCATTTTCTGGCAGATCTCCTGGAGGGTTGTCAGTCCTTTGGTCGTCCTGGTTATTTTAGTTTTCTATCTGGTCACACAGGGTCAAAAGGAGCTCAATTACTTAGTCTGGGATCCTAAATCTGTGAGTACAAAAGCTCTGAGATCAGCTTATGTCCTATGTTGTTGCTGTTTTTTTCTGATGCTGCTCTACAGAGTGTTGTCAGGACAAATTATCAAATGTTTTTTCTTTGACAGGGTGACTTCCCGTCCCTGGCGTCAGTACCTTACCCTTGGTGGGTGAACGTGATGATCTTCATCTTAGCAGGAATCCCCAGTCTGGTAGTTCCTGGATATGCATTTTGCCGGCTCATCTTTTCATGCTGTAGAAGAAAATGATAGGCAAATCTCCAGGACTTTATAAACTGGCTCATCAGTGTGCTGTCCCCAAAGCACAATACATTTTCATTTCATTTTTCTCGACAGCTGCACACCAACAAAGCTCTAAGCAGGTAGATCGGTGGATTTTATTGGACCTGCAGGACACACCTCACATCATACACTCACAGAGCACTCCCCAATGGATCAGTGTGGCCATAGCAGCTCATAATTAATGCCTTAACATCTACAGTCTCGATTTCATGTAAAATATATGTAAAATATTGAAAAATGAAATGAAATGGCTAATTAAAAAAAAATCAAAGCAAACCATAAGTTCTGAAATGTAATCATCAATGTAAGCAGAAAAGCCAATGGGGTAGTGAACTTAAATCCCTTTAAGAAAAATCATAACATAAAGTTGGGTTTTAACAGCTTCAGCTCTTTGACAATAGACTGGTGGTCTTTGAGGGACAAAGCTTTGCTGTGTATTAAAGGAAGGAGATGACATATTAAAACAGTCAGATTAAACAGTCTTCACTCTCAACACTTGTCATAGAAAAAATTAGTTGATTTTAATATTAATAAATAACTTAAAAAAAACACACACACACACACACAACAACACCATCCTATTTTACACAAGGTTTTCAGATAGAAATTTTGTCTGTTTTTTACCACCAGAAAATTAAATGAGCACCACTACTAACAAAAAAAAAAGAAAAGAAAAGAAAAAACCTTTTGTTATCATTCAACTCTTTTTTGTTTTTGTGTATATTTTTTGTATGCTTTTCTAATTCTTCTTCATTGTCATTATTGTTTTTAATGGTAACATATTGACAAAGTTGTGTTTTAGTTCATTTGGTCAAAGCATCAACATTACAACACTCCATAAAAAAATAAAAATCTGAATGTATTCTGATCTGTGTCATAAATTTTCAAAATTTGAAGATAAACTGGGTTATGCATGATTCTTAACTGTAAGTATGAAAATTCAAGATATCTTCAAAACTAGTGAAGTATAAGAACAAACGGGTCTTTGACCCCTGGCCTTTCTTTTACTTGGATCAACTCTAAGATTCCAACTGTTGATGATTAACAAAAAACAAGCTATAAAAAACCTGCACGTTTCACATACTGGTGCCTCCTGCAAGTGATTATTTTATTGGCAGTTCTCTTTTTGTGTTCTGTTTACAATAATCAAGAGTGTTACATAATTTCTTAATTATCTCTAAGGGCTATAAAACCTCTTACTTTCTCTGCAGCTCTTAAAATTTAAATCTGTACCAATATAAAGTCATATAACAGTTGAGGTAATCTTAATACAATGTTTGCTTTGTACCACCACTTCATTGAAAAGACTGATTGATGAATTGATAAAGATAGACATCTGAGCTTCATGCAATACAAGCCAACAAAGATTTGAAGGATCAGTCCTAATTTAGTCTCTGAATAATGACAAGAACCTGAGCAGTAAAAGAAAAAAAGATGAATAAATATGACAATGTAACTGTCCTGTCAGCTTTTATCCATAGTCAAAAACATCACTCCAACAGTGAGATTCTGCTACTGTATTATGATTTCATATTACTACAGCAAAGAACAAACCTTGGACAATCAACGACAAACCATTACTATTATTGTAAAAGAAAAGACAAGGCAGCATGTGAAACATAAAGTAAGTGTTACAAAATGAAACAGGAAATGAAGAAAAAAAACTACAATAAAACCAAATGATCGCAGCCACTTGTAATCTTGAAGTAACAGGCTGAAATAAACCCATTATGGTCTTCTCACTGTTTTCCTGCAGTTAAAATGTTTAATGTTTAATTGAGTTGAATGGTTGTGTATAAAATAAGGGCAAAGTTTGGACTGACTAATCTGTGAAATATAACAGATTATGCATCATAAACGTGTTTGGGCTGCGGAAGCTGAAAGAATCCAAGTCCTCACTTTGATTGAAAGAACGATAGAGTAACATCCTTGTTTTATTTTTTTAATCTTCGATGCCATGAGGCTCGTACTTCAAAACCCAGGATTAGACCACAGGATCCCTTCCTATGAGGATCTGGAGAGCAGAGAAAAAGAGGAAACTGGGGACAGACCAAAGTGGGACAACAAAGCCCAGTACATCCTCACCTGTGTGGGCTTCTGCATTGGGATCGGTAATGTGTGGAGATTCCCTTACCTGTGTCAGAGCCATGGAGGAGGTAAGCTGGCAGAGGAGACACCACTGTTAGGCTGTCTTGGGTTTCAATACTTTCATTACGGGTATAAAAATATACCAAAAAGGAGTGTTCTTGTCAAATATTCCTGAACGATTTTCCTTGAGGGCAGAAGTGAAATAAAATCAGAACATCTGTGCTGAATCTAATCTTACATAACTAAACCTTTAACCCGCTGGAGTCTTTGGGCATCCATTGAAAATGCTAGATTTCTCTTTAAAAAGGAAAAAAAAGATCTTCAGGCTCATATTGATCCTACATAAAGTAGGAATGAGAGAGATCCACATGACACTTACATAAAAATCAATTGTGCCTTCAAAACTCAGGGCTCAAGTTAAATTGCCAATAAGTCTTTGGAAGAAAATAATATGCAAATTCTTAACTCCATGGTTACTAACATTTTTTCAGACTCAGGGACCACTGTTAAGTAGCAAAAAGTTTTGTAGCCCACCTCAGACCTCACATATATGGAGGCCATATTACACCTTGCCAGAGCTCTTTTTTTTCACCTATAAATATTTGAACGCATTTTACAACACAACTGAGTTTTAACATTTGAAACATTATTCTGTGTATTTTTAGTGTTATGTATTTACGCCCCCCAGTACAAAAATCATACTATTTTAGAAATGATTCTGCGGCCCACTTGGAATACCGTCGTGGCCCCCTGATGGGCTCTGGAATCAGTACCTTAAATAATATCACACTTACATACTTACATATTGTAATTGTATGATTTTTAAACATTTATTTTGGAAGAAGTTTTGTGTTGTTTCGAGCAACTTATAAATAGCCAAAATAATTGTTTAAATGATATGAAAACTTTTAAAAGTAAAATATTCAAATGCTGATGTCAACATTTACAGATGAAACTCGGTTAGGACTCTTTACTGAGACAACTAATGTGTGAAATGGTTTATATTTCCTATTCAGCAGCAGAATACTGTTCGTTTTTGGATTTTAGGCCCCTCCCCTTCCTCATTATTGGCCCTTTCATGAGCTTGGCATCACTACAATACACAGTAAAAGATAAAAGTAAATGTAGTTAAACTTCAAACCAGCTTACACAACCTTTCACAACCCTCAAAGTTTTCAAAGGTTTTTTTCGTTGTTGCTGTTTTTACATTGTGTTTTGTTAGTTTGGTTTGAGCGTTTGCTTAACTGCTTGACACTTACCCCACACTTGGGGGCGATGATACTGATGATTCAGGCAGAAGTGTCCATTTCCATGGCAGTTATCTGCACAGTAGTGTGTAAAGATGGTTAAAGGCAGGAGGGGCTGTCATTGCAGGATGAAAATGCCTATTATTCCCAGGCAGTGAGTGCTTTATCACCTCCCCTATTTTTTCTGGATTCTTAAGGATTCTACCGATCAAACATGTTTCAGGTGCGTTCATCATCCTCTACTTGGTCCTGCTGGTGCTGGAGGGTATGCCTCTCCTGCTGCTGGAGTTTGCCATTGGCCAGCGTCTCAGGAAGGGGAGTGTTGGAGTTTGGAGGGCCATAAACCCTTATTTGACTGGTATTGGTAAGCAAACATGAACAAGATGTTTTTCTTAGTGGAGATTGGAGTAAAACGTTCTCTGACAGCTGCACTGTATAGTTATTAAACCACTCAACTGTTGTGAGAGGGATGTCAGTTCATGGTGCTGTTTTACTCAGGTATAGGCTCTATGCTGGTGTCCTTGTTGATCGGGCTGTACTACAACACTTTAATAGCTTGGATCATGTGGTATCTCTTCAACTCCTTCCAAAGCCCACTGCCATGGGCCCAGTGCCCACTCAATGAAAACAAGACAGGTACATGTCAACACACACATACTCAAACCCCTTAAACAATCCAGGATCTGCACAAAGATTTGATGAGGATTGTTTTATTTTTCCTTTCCAGACTTTGTCCCAGAGTGTCAAGGTAGCACAACCATGGATTACTACTTTTACAGAGTGACTCTGGATAGTACAGCATCTATAGATGACTCTGGTGGGATTCACTGGCCCATGGTAGTCTGTCTGTTTGCGGCCTGGTCAGTAATCTGTATCTGCTACATACGGGGGATCAATACCTCCGGCAAGGTTTGTCAAGTTCCTCTCAAATCACAGGCATTCCTTCTTCAGCACTGAGAAAAACATTCAATTTATTTTTCCTCACTTCATGACCTCAGGCGGTGTATGTCACAGCTATCCTGCCGTACATAGTGCTGGCCATCTTCCTGGTCCGAGGATTGACTCTGAAAGGAGCCCTGAATGGAATAAAATACCTTTTTACCCCAGATGTACGATTTCAAAGCTCTCTCAGGAAACAAGTCATAAAAAACTGCACATCATTCAACATAGATGTGCCAGAGTGTCTCCTTCTCTTTTGCAGATTAATGAGTTGACCAAACCAACAACTTGGCTGGATGCTGGTGCCCAAGTGTTTTATGCATTTAGCTTAGCATGGGGAGGCCTCATCTCATTCTCCAGCTACAACCCTGTTCAGTAAGAGACATGAATGACACCCTTTTTTAAAAATTTCAATTCAGCACACTTTAAAGAAAAGTAAAAACCAAAGTCTTCCTCTAACTTTTAGCTTTCTTTCCTTTCCCCAAAGCAACAACTGCTTGCAAGACGCTATGATCTTGACAGGCATTACTGGCTTCACATCAATCTACGCAGCAACAGTCACCTACACCATCATTGGCTTCAGGGCTACAGAGAACTATGATAATTGTATCAGTGAGTGAGTGGATGTCCAGAAATTCATTTAACCCCATTATACATTCAGAAAATAAAAAGTTAAGGCATAATCTGCAATAAAAGTCTAAATTAGGTGATGGTGAAAAAATTCATGAGTGAAAGGGTGGTTAAACTCTTAACATGGTTTCACCTCCACAGTAACATCATGAAACTGTCAAATGCATTTGAGCTTCCTGAAGACAGCATCACTACAAGCAACTACGAGGCAGCTTTTACCCACCTCAACAACTCCTCTCCTGATATTGTTCTCGGACTGGACATCAAAACCTGCGACCTACAAACATTTCTCAGTCAGGTGAATACCACAGTGTGTCTTTATATTTTCAAACTTAGGCTGATTTTCTACAAGGTCTAGCAAACAATGTGCTATATTCATGTTCTGTGTCATGTCCAGGGAGTGGAGGGAACAGGTCTGGCCTTCATTGTGTTCACAGAAGCCATCACTAAGATGCCTGGTTCCCCAGCCTGGTCTGTCCTCTTCTTCCTCATGCTTTTCTGTTTGGGAGTCTCTACGCTGTTTGGTAACATTGAGGGAGTCGTGGTTCCACTGAAAGACTTGAAAATATTACCCCAAAAATGGCCCCAAGAGGCAGTGACTGGTATTTTTTTTTCCAGTAAAAGCATATGCAATCAACACATTTATATTTCAAACCTAAGGTGATTCTGTTTCTCTCTTTTCTATTAACGTCACTTTTTTTACATGTTTGTTTCAGGAGTCACATGTGCTGTTGCATTCATCGTCTCGCTCCTGTTTGCGCAGCGTTCTGGGTTTTACTGGGTAACCCTTTTCGACAACTTTGCCGGATCGGTTCCACTCCTCACCATTGGATTTTTTGAGATGATAGCTGTTGTTTACATCTATGGCATAGACAGGTGAGTAATAGAGATAAATATCAATAGTATGGGATGATATCAAGCAGAACGTGGCAAAATGATCGCATTGATAGATGCTGTACTGTAAAAACTGAAATCAAAGCAAGTGTTCAAGTCCTATTTCAAGTAAAAATGATCTTTCTAGTTTTGATATGAGCCAAATTCAACTGGCAAGTCCAGAAACATGTCTTATTTCAAGTTGTTTAATAATAAGAGCAAGAGTGGTGTCTAAATTGCCAGTAATTCATAAAAAAAATTGCCGGTGGGGTAAGAAAAATTGCTTGTCAGGTTTCTTGATATCAGAATTAAGTCTTTATACAAGAACCCCTTTTCTTACCCCACTGGCAATTTTTTTTTCCTTGTTACAAGGAATTCAGACATAATTTTAACTCTAATTATAACTCTACATAATATTAAATGACATTTTTCTGGACTGGTCTGGTAAATTTGGCTCATATCAAGACAAAAAAAGACATTTTCTACTACAAAAAAAAAGGCAATTAACACTTACTTGGATGTCAATGTTTTGCAGAGCCGTCATATTTTTATCTGAGGGTAGAGTTGAGATTCAACAGGAAATCATACATTTGCGTATATGTCCTGCTTTTTCCACTGAAAATACAACCCAAACAAAAGAGGCTGCAGCCACACTGGTTTGACTTTGGGGGACACATGACCCCTTTTTTAGATGAATGAGTAAAAAAGAAGATCATGAAGCATTGAAGCATAGCTAGGAACCTGATACTTTTTTTTGTAATAAAAGCTTAGATAAAATAAGTTGACTTTTATAATTTACAAACACTTTTGTGTTACAGGTTCAATGAGGACATAGAGTTTATGATTGGATACAAACCCTCTGTCTTCTGGCAGATCTCCTGGAGAGTCATCAGTCCTTTGGTTGTTCTGGTTATTTTAGTTTTCTACCTGGTCACACAAGGACAACAGGAGCTCACCTACTTGGTTTGGGATCCAGAGTCTGTAAGTCAACAAGTTTTGTATCAGCTGTATCATTTCAAGAAGTCTTTAATTACATTGGCTTTTCTTTAATGTTTTCCTGTTGACAGTGCTCACATTCGTGGACATGCCAAACATTTATGACGTAACATATATGAACAGCTCATCAGTACATAAATGTTGATCAGTAATTGTATAAAAAAATACACTAATTGTGTTGCAGGACAAGTTCCCATCTCTGGCGTCAGTTGCGTACCCTTCATGGATCAATGCTGTCATCTTTATTCTGGCAGGAGTTCCCAGTCTGATTGCACCTGTATATGCACTCTGCAGATTGGTCTTTGTTAAATACAGAGAAGCTGGTATTCAGAGAAAAAAGTTGGCCGACTTGACTTAACTTTCTGAAGTCAATGTAAGGCCGAGTTCATCACAATCTGCTCAACATGTGATCTAATGTCTATGGATGTTATTTCATAAACTTTCAGAGTTGAATTTTTTTATTTTAAGTTTCTGTAAACGTATCGTCTTGGGGCTGCTTCTACATGGTTGAGCTTAGACTTCTAAGACAAAAATGATTATTCCAGATGAATCAGTAGTCCACTGGCAGCTTTCCAACTGTCCATTTACAGTTACAGTTCAACTGCAATAGCTAACAAGTGGTGAGGGTAGGCAGCTAAATAGCATAATTTAAGCAAAACTGTAAGTCATTTTATATTTTTAACGACAGTAATTTAACGAGTCTTAAAACGCACATTCCCTTTTAATCTTTTCAGATAAGAAGTGAGACTTTAGCTCAAGTGACATTTGAATAAAAAATGTAAATCTTCATTAAACGCAGTGTAGTAAAGTTCAGTGATCAGTTCATATAGAAGGATAGTCAAGGTTCTCCTCTGATTCTAACATGATTCATTTAGAGTTGATTGTCACATTTCTGTTTTGTAAGACAGAGAGATGTTATTCAAAATGCAAAGGAAACACCAACTTGAAAAACTGCATTTGAACAGGATTATGTAGCTCCTAGCATTTTTTTCTTAGATGCTTCTTAATGTCTAAAATGAATCCCATCAATTTGTTTCCTTTTTCTTTGTAAATCTGTCATGTAATTGTTCTGCAATAATTTTTTTGGTTTTAATTTATTTTCCTCATTTACAGCTCCATATGTGTTTGTGAAATAGTTTTCATGCATTTTAAGTCAATTTTTTGATTGGAAAAAAAGCTTTAACACATGAAAAATAAAAGAAAAAGATGTTTAAATGTGTAAAAAAAAAAGATAGTTCTGATATTTTGAGGTAAAGCCTCAAAATTGTTTCAATTTCATCCTCACACAAACGGATCTTCAACTAAAATGCTGCTTCATATGACACACTTCAGGACAGCATCTGCTTTTCAACACACATCAGTGTGTGTGTGTGTGTGTGTGTGTGTGTGTGTGTGCATGTGTGTTGAAACAAGGTGTTGACAGGCTAGGTGGCCTACAGAGGGAGCTCACACTGTCTGAAAAGACAGCAGGTACAAAAAGTCAGTGGACTCAGACAGGACACTGGATTAAAGAAGGGAGCCAAGTCATCATGATCCTGGGACATATCAACTGTTCATACATCTTGCTAATGATGTTTTGAATCATTCAAAATGAGCACAACAACAGGATAATGGAAAGTTTACTTTGGCTGGGTTTAACTCTATCCTGTGGTCATTTGTTGAACATTACTAACCAGCAGACCACTGCAGCACTACATGATCCACAGGCTATTGATAAGACCCACCCATTGTATACATGTCAAGCAGCTGATATCTTCTATAGTGCATGATTAATTATGACTTCTTTTGCAAGTTCATCATCACGTTATTTGCTAAAGCATGTCACATGCATGGCGAACACTTAAAAGTCATTTAATGGTCAATGTACTCATCAGTGAATGCAGGAATAGTCAGATCAGAGTTTCATATTTGAGGAGGAGCTCTTTCCACTCCAGACTCCTTGTCCAAGCTTTGCTTTTTCTGCATTCTTTCCAACACCTCACTACAGACTCTTACTCTTTTTACTTGGTTTAAGGTGTTGGGGATGAACAGGGTGATATTAACGAATGGTGAGAGCTGGCTTACAGAGGAGTTGCTCCAGCCTCTTGAAGGTGCTGTGGGCCTTATGAAAAAAACTCAGTAAAAAAGGTGGGTGGGGTGGGGAGCTCTTGATAAGGAGTATTCTTACTCTTTCTGCCCAACTGTCTCCAGAATTTAGAGTGAGGCACAAAGTAGTGGTTGACTTACCAGTTGAGGCAGGTAGCATCAGTTATAAGATGGGTTTCTTTTTCGACCTTATCTTTTCTCAAAGCACTTGTATTTCTTTGTCAAAAATATATGGAATTAAGAGAAAGGGGTGGGGGGTGGACAACAAATGTATATTTTCTGTTCAGCAAGGAATTTTTTTTGTCTACCTGATTTTATAGTCGGAATTTCCTAATCCATGGTTAGTGACATTCATTGTGGACTAGATTAAAGGAAAATAAAACAGTAAGGTCTTTTTTAACTTTGGTATGAGACACTGCTACACCAATGGCATTTTAGCTTCTCTTAAATTTTTTCCCTCAATACACTTTTGAGATGTTTTCTTGGGAAAAAAATGTAGCAAAATTCAAACAAAGTGCTAAGGGGAAATTACAGCGTTTGGGGCTGCCATGAAAACTTTCTTGTATAGTTTAAGGTTCCTTGAACATGGTGCACTTTAACTACTCTACATCACTTATTTTTTATAACAGGGAACGACATCAGTATATCTTTAAAAAGACTGCGCTTTCTTTGCAAGGGGAAGCCAAAAAAACATTTATATGATTGGTCACATAACTGTGGAAAGTTGCAAGATTAAAGTGAAATAAAGTGACCTGGAAGTTTCTTATCACCAGTTAACAGTTTGCACTTCAATATTATTGTTAATAAGATTAATGTTTGATGTACGCAAATAACTGCATAGCAAAATAAAACAAAAAAACAAGTGCAGCGCATGCACATGCTAACCTGTCGCCCACATCAGATTATAAAACAGATCATAAAGTGTTTCGACATAGCCAGTGTGAGACCAAGCCTTCACTTTGGCTTCCAGAAGCAACAGTGTAACATGAGACTGTTACTTCCTAACCCAGGGCTGGATGATAGGATACCATCCTATGAAGATCTGAAGAGAACAGACGAGGATGGGGCCGAGGACAGGCCCAAATGGGACAACAAAGCTCAGTATATTTTGTCCTGTGTGGGCTTCTGCATTGGGATTGCCAATGTGTGGAGATTCCCTTACTTGTGTCAAAGCAATGGAGGAGGTAAGCAAGGATGGAGAGTGTTTATGGTCATGTAGTGTTAAGACTGTGAGGAGTTTCACATCATCCTGGGGAAAAACAAAAATGTGTGGTTTTTTTACTCTAAAAGACTGATGTGAAGCCTTTTCTGTGACCAAAGTGCAGAGGGACGGCTTTGCAATTCTCATAAAGGAGATACACCAGCTAATATGGCTAATATCAGCTATCAGCTAATATCTTTTCTAGATATTCAAAACATTATCCATACTTATGAGGAGTAGAAATGGTCCAGATGTTCATTAGCCTAAATACAATTTTGTATTCTAAGCAGCTGCTGCATTGTAAAATGGCTTTGTAAGGGTGAAAAACACATGCGTCCGACTGTAAAACAGGTTGTTGTTATGGTCTGCCATGAACTTGCACTTTGACTGATATAGTGCTTTGTTTTCAGAGATACTATGACTTGAAATGTGCATATATGGAGATTTCATGATATAAATATACACATTAAATCCAAGTATTGAACAGAAATTTTAAGCTTTTTTTTAATTTGATGCCAGCAACATGTTTCAAAACACTCAGAATGACTTAAAAACGTGGAGGAGCATCTGCCAGCTGATAAATTAATTTGCAATTTATTTTTTATCCAAAAGGGCATTCAAGATAGGGTGTGTTTGTTATGTTCAAAAATTCAGAGAATGCCCTGCACAAAAAATTCAATACTGGATTAATACTGGATATTAATAATTCAATTGATAATGGATATTGGATGTTTTTAAACTTTGAGCCTTTGGAGACATACAGTACAGGCCAAAGGTTTGGACACACTTTCTTAGTCAATGTGTTTTCTTTATTTTCATGACTATTTTAATTGTAGACTCTCATTGAAGGCATCAAAACTATGAATGAACACATGTGAATTTATGTACTTAACAAAAAAAGGTGAAACAACTGAAAACATGTTTTATATCAGAGTTTCTTCAAAATAGCCACACTTTACTCTGATTACTGCTTTGTATACTTTTGGCATTCTTTAAGAGGTCGTCACCTGAGATGGTTTTCTCTTCACAGCTGTGCCTTATCAGGGTTAATTAGTGGAATTTCTTGCTTTATCAATGGGGTTGGGACCATCAGTTGTGTTGTGCAGAAGTCAGGTTGATACACAGCCAACAGCCCTATTGGACAACTGTTAAAATTCATATTATGGCAAGAACCAATCAGCTAACTAAAGAAAAACAAGTGGCTATCATTGCTTCAAGAAATGACGTCAGTAAAAATAAAGAAAAAGCAAATTGAATGAGAAGATGTGTGTCCAAACTTTTGGCCTGTACTGTACATACATGGCTCTGTGGTGGAACTTACTGCATGGGCTTAGCATAATTTCCAGAAACCATTAGTGTCTTTGACCATGCAGACATGTTAAAACTGTAACATGCAGAAAAGGAACCACGGACACAGTAAACTGTTCTGTTGTCTGCTGAGTCCATTTTCACATTCTTTTTGGAAATCGTGTGTGCTGCACCTTCTGTCCTTCAGAAGCAAGCCCATCAGCTTGTTATCAGCCAGTGTCGGGGACAAGAGTTTATCATTGGACTTCAATCACACTTAATCGTGCACTATCTTATTCTACCAATTTTTGTGTCATTAAAATCTTAAGGTAAATTCCACCTCCTGATAATACACAGATGATAAATGCAACTCCTGCATGTCTTCATTTTTCCCCACACATAGACTAAATCTCAGCAGGCCCCTGTAGCAATTTTGCAGAATACTTTCACTTTCTCGTCTGTATCAAATTTCTGTTTGGGATTATTTTTCTTAAGCTCCCCACACATGGAAGTGGCTCTGCTTGTTACATAGAGGTCCATTACCTCACCACAGCATCCACCTTTAGAGGGACAATGAGGACTTTTATTAGTGATCCTGAAAAAGGCTCATCTGTAGATATATGCCTGTTGCTAATCTACAAATTAAAATGAAATAATCAGCGCTAAAAAAGGTCGTTTCTAAATGCTGTTTCTCAGCTGCCCGAGTGGATCAGACTGGACTATATTAATCTATGGCTCATCGAAGTCTCTATTACAACACCACGCCAGTTGACAAAAGTTTAGCTGTGCGAAGAGAGATCTGTGGGTTTTTTTTCAGCTGAAAATGATTGCTGTTATTTATTTTGTAGAAATGGTTGGCACAGTAGCTGGACTATCTGACAAAAACAGATGACAACTGAAGAAAGCAAAAAGAGAGAGTGATAGAGCACAAGCTAAATTTCAGGCTAAGCAGTTTGTGAAAATGTTTGTTCCAACCCACATGCAGCAGTTAAACTGCAGTGATCTGTTCAAACTTGAGAGTCTATCAGTAAATTGAAGAGCCAGGTTATGTTTTCACTGCTTGGTAGATGAGCACTGGTGGGACATAACCAGGATTTATTAGCATTTCATGTTACCGATATACCTTGGAGCACCAGGCTGTGAGTAGTGCTAAATGTAGCTGGCTACTAGGTTTGGAACGGTAGAGCTAAGTAACTGTTAATAAATAGATTACCCCTTCACATTGTTTCCAGTAGAAAGCTGTCTTGAACAAAGAAATGATTAAAAAGAAGATCCAATCTCTATTCATTTTTCCAAAACAATGACAGTCTCATGACAGTGAGAGCAAGGGCTTGTGGGAAGCAAAGTCTTTATAGCTAGCCTTTCCTAGAAATTCCTCACAGCTACTTTCATGATGTTCATGGCATATTTTGGTAAAAAATAAAATAAAATAAAAAATTGGTCAACTGTCAATTGATTTCCAGGTGCATTCATTATCCTGTACTTGGTCCTGCTGGTGCTGGAGGGAATTCCTCTTCTCGTGATGGAGTTTGCCATTGGGCAGCGTCTCAGGAAGGGAAGTGTTGGAGCTTGGAGGGCAATCAATCCTTATTTGACTGGTATTGGTAAGAAAATTAGGTTCCCGAAACTATTTTCCAAGATTAAAAGAAAACAACTATTTAGACTACAGTTATACTCAGCTTTATATATGTATATGGCTGACTATGTGTTGATGTGTCTTTCCTCCCAGGTATAGGCTCAATGCTGGTGTCCTCATTGATTGTATTGTACTACAACACATTAATATCCTGGATCATCTGGTATCTCTTCAATTCTTTTCAAAACCCGCTGCCATGGGCCCAGTGCCCCCTCAATGTCAACAGGACAGGTAGGCCAATTGTAAACATACACAAAGAAACTTAGGCACTTAAACTCCTCAAAAACCATTCAAGAACATAATATTTGTCATTGACTGCCTCTTGTGCCCCATAGGCTTTGTTCCCGAGTGCCAGGGCAGTACAACTATGGACTACTACTTCTATAGAGTGTCTTTGAATATCTCAGCCTCTATCGAAGACTCTGGTGGGATTCATTGGCCCATAGTTGTGTGCCTGCTCGCTGCCTGGGCAGTCCTTTGTATCTGCTATATTCGGGGGATCAAAACCTCAGGCAAGGTTTGTCAAGTTTCACTCAAAAGCTTGCATTAGTGTATCATATCTGATTGTTTCATGATTAATATTTCTTTTCATAACTAGGTGTCGTATGTCACAGCCATCCTGCCATACATAGTGCTGGCCATCTTCCTGATCCGGGGAGTGACTCTGAAAGGCGCTTCAAGTGGACTAAAGCACCTCTTCACACCAGATGTAGGTTTTGAATTTGAGCCTTTTTTCTCTAAACAAAACATAAATATAAACTAAACATTTCATCATATTCCTCTCTCTTGCAGGTTAATATGTTGACCAAACCAACAACTTGGTTGAATGCAGGCGCCCAAGTGTTTTATGCCTTTGGTTTGGGATGGGGAGGCCTCATCTCCTTCTCAAGCTACAACCCTGTTCAGTAAGAGATGCGTTAAAATGTTCCCTTCCATTTCACAGCATCGCCTTTATCTGAGTCATAGTTTGCTGACTCTTTAAATATCAGACAAATCTCTGCTATGGTGTACTCTTACTTTGTTTTCTCTTTCTTTCAAAGCAACAACTGTATGCATGACGCCGTCATTCTGACAGTTGTAACTGGCTTCACTTCAATATACGCAGCGATAGTCACTTATACCATCATTGGCTTCAAGGCCACAGAGAACTATGACAACTGTATCAGCGAGTAAGTAGACACAAACTTTGATTCTAACATATATATGTGCATCTATTTTTGTTTAAAATCCACTTTGCACTATACAAAGCGATGAAGTCTTCACTCCCCTCTGCCTGGTTACATGTATGTGCTGTACATGTTGCATCTGTAAAATAAGAAAAAAGTCTTAAAGATGGTTATTCTGCTTCCCATTGGTTTAAATATGGATATAAAGTATCAATACTGGGTTAAAGTGTACAGAATTTCAAACTGCTACATTTTCTTGGGTCATATAAATACCCAAATCAGTCTGTAAGCTGATCGAAAACGGTCAGCTATAAAACTAGCACCAGATCTTCATGAGATCTTTGTGAGTCATAAACCGGGGTCATCTAGACACTGTGGTCTGCCCAAAGCTCTGACCCCACACACGCCTCCAGAGGGCTGACCAATCAGAGAGAAGGAGGTTAGTGGAGCAGGGAGCCTATAGCCCCACATTATGTAACGACACTCCATTATGTAAAAATGTGATAAATTTTCACCTTATTATGTCATGACGCCCCATTTTGTCTCCCGCATTTTGTAATAATTTCTCAAAGCATGTGTGTATGTCTTCCAGTGTTACAGTGCACCAATGTTTATACCATTCACACTCAATCAGTACATTTTGTTGTCCCTATGAGCTTTCAAATACATTCTATATTGATTCAATTCTATTTGATTTAGATTTGACCAATGAACCATCCTACTAGTTTTTAAATTGAATTTGAAAAAAAAAATGGAAAAATGTTTTTGTCACAAACTGTATAACAAACTTTGTGTTAAGTTATCAATTATGCAATATTTCGTTCACAGTAACATCATGGCTTTATTAAATGTTTTCGAGCTTCCTGAAGACAGCATTAATCCGAGCAACTATGAGGCAGCCTTTACTCACCTCAACAACTCCTCTCCTGATATAATTCAAAGACTGGACATCCAAACCTGTGACCTGCAGAGATTCCTCAGTGAGGTGACTTGATGATCTTTAAAAAAGAATAAGTGACACACTTTGGTTTCATAACTTTAAAATTAATATCACTAAAGTTTAGACTTGCTAATAATCTGTGAGATGTGTTTGAGATATCATTTGTTGTGATTTGGATCTATATGAATCATGTCTGATAGATACATTATATTGATCATATGCACCCAAATCCACTGCTGTGTGACCAGATGTTAAATCAGAAGCCATGTCGCTGCTATTTGTTCTAATGTTTTTTTCACAGCAAATGTTTGTGTCTATGCAGGGAGTGGAGGGAACAGGTCTGGCCTTCATTGTGTTCACAGAAGCCATCACTAAGATGCCTGGTTCTCCGGCCTGGTCCGTCCTCTTTTTTGTGATGCTCCTCTGTTTGGGCATCTCAAGCCAATTCGGGACCTTTGAAGGTGTAGTCGTCCCTCTAAAAGACCTGAAACTTTTCCCGCAAAAATGGCCCCAGGAAGCAATAACAGGTATAAACAAATCTTTGAATCACAAAAATATGTCACAACATAATTTGTTCTACACAAATTGACTTGTTTTTGTGCATGTGTGTTTCAGGAGTTACATGTTTGGTGGCCTTCTTAGCCTGCCTCCTGTTTGCACAGAATTCAGGATTTTATTGGGTAACTCTCTTTGACAACTTTGCTGGATCTGTTCCACTCCTCTTCATCGGACTTTTCGAGATGATAACAGTTGTTTACATCTATGGGATAGACAGGTTTGTAATGTATACTTATTTTATTTGAATTCCGTAGATTTGAACCCAATATTACACACTGGAAAATATGTATGTCAATAACTTAACAATTTCAAGGAATATGAACCAAGAGCCATGAATTACCACAATGTTTTCTTATTACTTTAGAGGACTAATTCATCAAAAATATCATTGTGTTTCAGGTTCAATGAAGACATAAAGTTCATGATTGGATACAGACCCTCCTTCTTCTTCCAGATCTCATGGAGGGTCATTAGTCCTTTAATTGTTCTAGTTATTTTAGTCTTCTACCTGGTTACACAAGGACAGGAGGAGCTCACCTACTTGGTCTGGGATCCAGAGTCTGTAAGTTAACAAACACTCTAATCAGTTGTCAAATCATCCTTAGCATCCTTTTATCGTGTTGTCGTTTCTCTCGTTGCAAAACAGACCAAGTGCTTGTCACTGTAAGGTAAATCATTAGCGGCGTGTCAGTAGATAACCATTATGACACTGCTAAAAAGCCGTTTTAAGTTAAAAACAATCTACTGACACTGTTTTATGATTTACAGGACACATTTCCAGGCCTGGCGTCAATTCCTTACCCTTGGTGGATAAACCTTGTCATCTTCATTTTGGCGGGAATCCCCAGCCTTGCAATGCCGGCATATGCAATATACAGACTGATCATGGTTAAGTTGGTGAAAAAAGACAAAAAGAGTTTAACTTCTATTGAGACTTCATTTCCATAGATTTTTATATTTCTGTCGTATATTTGTTTTAAATATCCCTTATTTCAAATGCAAATATATTTTTTATTTTTATGTAAATATCATCAAAGCTTAACTGATTTTCCATTAATATCTCTTCTGCTGATTTTGTTTTTGTATGTATTCGATAAACAAATTGGAAGTACAGATGACACTATTCAGCGTACTTCCTTTTGTGAAATAAAGAAACATAACATGCTGCTCACCAACCATGTTGTCTTTTACTGCATCCTTGTTGTCACTACAATTTTTCTTTTTAACTTTGCATCGCTTTAGAGCAACAAAATTGTGAAGCAGCATGGAGAGAGACATATTCATTGACAATCATACTTATGGACTTTTTAGAGTGATAAGCAACCTGATGAGAATGTCATTGGACGAAGCCAGAGAATCAGAGAAAACCAACACATGCGCAAGGAGAGCATAAAAAAGAATACTACAATACATCCTTCTTGCTGTGAGGTAAGAACAGCGCTACCCACCACCATGTTGTCCTGCCATCTCTCTGTTCAATGAGAAAATTCTCAGAGTGCATGCAGGGTTTGCCCTACACAGCAGGATAGCTCAAGATTGATTTTGAAGAGGTTCAACAATGTTCTTTTAAACTGGCCTGAATACAGTCATCTTTTGAACAGGTAAGGGGGCTATTTCCACACCTCACAACATCACCATCAATTCTGGTGAGAGAAATTTTTTGTACCAGGTTGTTAGCATGTAGTGCTAACGTGGTTGAAACGCAGACAAAACAATGGGCAACAGGAACATTTTATGCCTAGGGAATATCTGGCCCAAATGCAGGTAAAGTCATCTGCCTGAGACAGCACAATGCCCAGTCAGCAAACTCCTATTTCCTTATGAGCACTCAGCTCATCTGTTTGAACGACTTCAAATGACTAATTGGTGGAGCTTCAGTCTGAGTTCTTCTGCAAACTACCGCCCTTGTCTCCAGTGGTCCACCTTCAGGAGCTGCCAACCTTTGCAATCCTGCCTCTGCATTGGAGTATCACAGTTTAAGCTCTTCCTCTGCACTACACCAAGATGTGCACCCAGAGGACTTCTGCCCCCATTTCAACAGCTTTTGTAAGCCTGATATCCACAGTAAACATACTATAATGGCTGCAGGACTAATCTCAGTTGCACTGTCAAAATCAAGATGCAAAAATTAATAGCAACCAATGTTAAAAATGCTAGATTCCATTTTTAGAGCAGATTGTTTTTTGGTTGTTTACAAATTCAGCAATTTCTACAACTTATGAATATGTAGACTTGTAGAGGTTTGAAACTCTGCATACACGTTAAGTATGAGGGCTGGAGTTTACAAACATTTAATGAGTTGAGGAACAAATGACATGGAAACAGCTAGATCCATTTTTACAGACTTTATTGAGGCAGATTTGTTATATTTATGCTGCTCAAGCTGGGTTTGCAGAGTTTACACAAAGGAAAAAGATCATATAGATGAACAAATGCGATTTCTCCAAGGGCAGCTGCTTCACAGCAAGAAAATCACCAGTTTGAATCCTGACTTTGATAAAACCATGACAGAATTCAAAACTAATGTTGATGTTTCAGAAATAAAATTCAGCCCGTCTTTTATAATAAGAATGGAGATTAAAAAAAACCTCAATCCATCCAAATCTTTGTCTATATTTTAGAGCTGTTTAATAGGTTTTTTAATGTTACCAAAAGCCAAACAGGTAAGACAAACTCTCTCAACCGTCTCTAAGGTGCAGATGAAAAAAAAAAAAAAAGAAAGCTCAGCATCATGTAAAAAAAGACTCATTCCCCATCATTGATTATTGCATGTTTACAGTAAATTGAAGAAATTTGATACTTTCAGACTTTATTTGGGACTGGTTTTCTTGTCAGTGCACATTTGTGATCTTATTTCATGATGTTCAAACACCCAAGGGGGTAAAAGAAATCCCACCAAAAGTCTCCAAGGTGCAAAAACAAAAACAAAAACAAAAAAAACCCCAAACCTATTTGAGCATCATTTAAAAAAAGTCTCATTTGCCATCTTTGATCAGTGGATTTTTACAGCTAACTGAAGAAATTTGGTACTTTCAGACTTTAATAAGAACTCGTTTTCTAGTCAGTGCACATTTGTGATTTTGTTTCAAGATGCTTTCCAAAACTAAAGAGGTTAAATAAACTCTCCAAACAGCCCAACAAGTGCAAACATTATAAAAAATGTCCAAACATATTTTAGCATCATTCAAAAAAAAGCCCATTAGCCTTCCTTGATTTTTACATTTAGGTGAGTAATTAAACTCTTGTTTAGTCAGTGCACATTTGTGATTTTATTTCATAATGTTCCAAATCCACAATTGGTCAAAAACTCTCCTGTCGTTCTCCAAGGTGCAAGCAATAACAAGCTCCAATCATATATTAGCATCATTTTAAAAAAGGCTCATTCCTCATCTTTGATTATTACATATTTACAGCTAATTGAAGAAATGCAATACTTTAAGACTTTATTTAGGACTTGTAAAGTTGAAATATAATGTCGAGAATAAAGTCGAAATGTCGAGAATAAAGTCGAAATGTCAAGAATAAAGTTGAAATGTTGAGAATAAAGTTGAAATATAATGTTGAGAACAAAGTCGAAACTTTATTCTCAACACTTTTTCGACTTTACTCTCGACATTTCAACTTTATTTTTGCCATTTCGACTTTTTTCTCGACATTTTAACTTTATTCTCGACATTTCAACTTTATTCTCAACACTATATTTCGACTTTATTCTCGACATTTCAACTTTATTCTCAACACTATATTTTGACTTTATTCTCGACATTTCAACTTTATTTTTGCCATTTCGACTTTATTCTCGACATTTCGACTTTACTGACTTGATGAGGAGGAGGGGGGAAAAAAATTCTCCCCCCATTTTTTTTCCCTCACTGTGGCCCCAATACTCCGTTGTACAGTGCTTTGAAAACACGAAGTGAGTTGTGGCGTATTGTCTGATATTATGGTGGGCCTATTATATGTAATACTATACCTCCTTCATTTTACTTGTCACATAAAAAAGTGCTACAACAAAGCATGCAACACTCAGTTATTGATTTTTCACAAGTTTGAGATAAACCGTTGAAACCAGAGATTAAAGCAGTTTTGTTTACACTTGTATAATAAAAAAATATAAACCAAAATATGACAAAGACATCACTCATTTAACCCAAGTTTACAGGCAGGGATCACAAAAAGTGCAACAACAAATAGATGTGTCATCTCACATTGATTCATAACTGTGAAAATTTGAAATAATTAACCAGGTCAGTTGCATCTGTGTATTATCTTATTGTGGATGGCGGCGGGTTACAAACACTGCAGGTGATCCACCAACCAGCTTGCATGCCTCACCCACTAATTTCTGCCAAGTCCTATCCTTTTCTTAAATTCTTAAAGCCTCTCAATTGAAGGCATTTGGGTACACTAACTCTTTTCATTACCCTGTGTTGATCATGGCTTCAAAATTCAGTCTCCACACAAAGAGGAACAGCATCAGAAACACTAAGAAAATTTTATTCTGACCCATGCAATCTTTTCCCCCTCAGCCTCCTACTTAAGTTTTCTGTCACCCCACTTTTCTCGCTCTTTCCTCCTCGCTCAGCTCACACTAGACGTCTTCTCGTGAGTGTTTGGGGGGGAAAAGAGGTGGTGATGAAAGACTGATTTAAACATATGCAGGAGACAGCTGTTGGCACATGTGCTGCTTGCATGTAGATGTTTTTTTCTGTTTGAGTTTTCAATATTAAAATTTGAGAGGAACAGCCTCCGTTTATTTTATCATCAGCTCTGGATCTTAACCAGCGTGCTAAAACAAGTGAAGTTATTCTGACGTCTGGTTGGATTTGTATAAAAGCTCTGTGAGATATTTGAAGAAAGTCCCTGAAAGATAAACGCAGACTTGAAGGTTAGCGGTTTGAGAAATGAGATTAAAAAGCTGACATTTGGATCTTTTGTTTGAAAGCTGAAAAGGAAAATGTTTCAAGTTTTTTAAGATTTATTATTTCTCTGAACAAGGCGACCATGAAGGATCGGAAGAAAACAGCACTTTGCTTGGTTGTCATACTAATGTAGAGCTATTGTGGTAATGCTTGTGTTTAATCAACTTTGGTCTGGCATTTGCATTTTTGGACCAATATGTCTGGCAATTAAGCAGTCACCATCTTGTTGTTTTGAGACAGAAGTGACTTTATTTGAGTGAGAAAACTGGTGCTGGAAAGGAGGTGTGGGTTTGAAAATGCTAAAACTATTGAACACCACAGCACCTTGTTATTTTCCACAGCATTTCTAAGCTCATGTTGTATGGAAGCAAACAAACTGAAACCAACATCAGTGGCCATTGGGTGGTTTGGTCTTAAAATGAGGTGCGTTCTTATCCAAAGGTGGTTACTTCCTTGAGGGGGCTAAAAGCAACGAAGCATCAGACCAACAAACACCTGGTCTGAGGTCCTTTTCATACTTCAGTGTGGTTATAAATTACCCAGCAAGGTTTCACCCCCCCCCCCAAAAAAAAAAAAAATGCAGTGAAAAAAGTCTGTAGTTTGCACACCAGGCCTGAAGTTGGAGATTGGGCCCTTTGCACTACAATGGTTTAGGGGCCAAAGCAGAGGTGTGCTGTATACAGTGTATGTACTGAAAACAGTCAGCTGATTTGGCCACCATTGTTGCTGTTGTTGCTGTCTGGTTCAGGCATGGCAATTTACGTTGCCACAATGAAAGTGTAATGTAGAAATCATGTTACATGGTTTTCATATAGGACTGATCACTGATGAGCAACATGTTTAGGCATTCATTTAATATAATCATCTCTCTTCTTTATACTTTTATTTATTTATTTATTTATTTTTCAAATTGAGTTTTGAACTTGAATCGTGTAAATCATTGCATGGTAAACAGAACATAAATTACAATGCTACCCACCCCAACATAGTTCTTTTATCAACAATGAAAGCATAAAGTACTGTCTACATTTACATACATTCATCCACAATCAAATAAATAAATAACATAACATAACATAACATAATTCAGGGAGTTGCAGCTGCTCCTATTATATCCATCATCTAAAGAGCGCAATGTGTCATTCCCTCTCTTCTTCATCCTGATGCAAAGGTTGAACTTCATCAGGTCATCTCTATCATGTCTACATGCCCAAACACAGTCAGTAGCTGCTGAATAATTGGTTGATTAAATATTTGCATCAGTGAGAAGTTAAACATGTGAGCTTGAGAAAGGGCTTGTGAGAGTGTGTGGCAGTCTGTCCAATCACAATCACTAGTTTTATTATTTTGTTTTCCAGTTCAGGGGATGATGTTCCAGCTATCATGTAAACAACAACGACAAAAAGCTTAGTTATCCTGCTATATAGAACTCAATGTCATCTTTTCCACTTACTCACTCCAAGAATGGTATAGAAATAAGTGAAAACACCCAGTAGGCCCCTTCAGCTCATTTCTGGTGCAGCATCTGACTAACATGTCCAGCTTTAAGTCATCAGCTTTCAGGGTCTATCTTTAAATGTATCTTTAGATGTAACACCAGTTTCAGTTTAAACAGCTGAAAAAAAACACCTTCAGTTTTGGATCACGTGCTAAAGTGTAAGACTGGATTTTACACAATCTGACTTCTCAAGGTAAGATGATAAAAGAAGACCAACTTCAAGTCCCTTATCAGCTGAGCTGGTGTTGGGTTGCAGCAGAAAAGTTCTAAACAAAGCTGCAAATGGATTACCCCTGAACACCAGGGTTTTTTAACCTGTGGTCTTATTGGAGGCTCATTCTCCAGGTTTCACCTTGTTTGCCTTAATTGTTGACCTCAGCAATGGTTCACACTGACAGTGTGTTATGCACTTGGCTGGGGTTATCTGTCTTATTATCTGCCTCGGGGCCTAACAATAATATGACTACTGCATGGGAGAGTTAGTTTCTAAATGGACAAAAGGTCAGTTACGCCCTGGTCCTGTGAATTCATGTATCCCTATGCTTTTATGGAAACATGCTCTCTATAGCAATGCCATTGTTATTTGTATATTTTATTAATTGAAATTACTTCATAATCTTTTGAAAACGTGGGGCAGAGTACACAATGACTAATCTCCACGCGGCTCCAGATAAAGAAAAGGATCATAAACTTGTCAAGACACTGGCAGGTGCATACAGCAAGCCTTCAGTTTTCCTTCCAAGAACAATAGAGTAACATCTCTGCTTCAGAGGTGAAACTATGAGACTGGTACTCCCCAACCCAGGACTGGATCTCAGGATCCCTTCCTTAGAGGATCTGGAGAGGATGGACAAGGAGGAGACTGGGGACCGGCCAAAGTGGGACAACAAAGCCCAGTACATCCTCACCTGTGTTGGCTTCTGCATTGGGATTGGCAATGTGTGGAGATTCCCTTATCTGTGTCAAAGCCATGGAGGAGGTAAGATAATTGAAAAGGTAAAGAGGACGGAGGTTGTCAAATCTCAAAAGCATTTTTCTTTTATAATCTATGTGATTATGGCACCTTTGACTACCTTATCTGAGGATCTCATATCAATTTGGCTTCAAATCAGAACAAAATAAAAGGCTCTGTAGTTAGAGCAATAATCTAAAAGTCTTTATGTTTCAGAATTATTTAGCCCTTTGTTTCTGAATCAAAGTTTCACAGAAAAAAAGATTCTGCTTCGTGAGTCACATACTGTAAACCCGGTCATACCAGATGAGACAGTGCTCAATGGCTTTTCTACCTAAATCTGCTTTTTCACTGGATATTGACTCTGTTTGTCTTCTGAGATTTGTAAGCCCAGAGGGCTGAAGTCAGCACAAATTTAGACAAATGAGGACTTAACTTTACTGAAAACTGCAAATTCTGCAAACGTACAGCCCACCCAACTATGTGAAGTTTGATAACACAGCAGAAGAACAAAGGCAGGCCGACACAAAGGGAGGGGGCGTGACGTCATCTCATTTATTAACATCAGCATTCATTGTCCATATGCAAGGAACAGCGAGACAAGTTTACTACCAAGATTAAACATTGACTTGCTTGAAAGGCAAAAAATTCTGTCAGCAAGGTCAGTCATTGTCATAAATTGAACAATATATTTGTCTGATAAGGCTTTCTATCTTATATTTTCCAGGTGCCTTTTTGATACCGTATTTGATCCTGCTGGTGCTGGAGGGTATGCCTCTACTGCTGCTGGAGTTTGGGATTGGCCAGCGTCTCAGGAAGGGAAGTGTTGGAGTCTGGAGGGCCATAAACCCTTATTTGACTGGTATTGGTAAGAGCATTAGTTTCAACTGCAATTGTTCAGAGCAACAACTCAGAGGACATCATCAACCTCATGTGGCAATTAACATTTGTCTCACTGTGAATGTAATAGGTCCGTTTTTCTGTGTTTAAAAGGTATAGCATCCATGCTGGTGTCCTTGTTGATCGGGCTCTACTACAACACATTAATAGCCTGGATCATGTGGTATCTCTTCAACTCCTTCCAAAACCCGCTGCCATGGGCCCAGTGCCCACTCAACGGGAATGGCACAGGTAATAGAAATTATTGCAGAAATACTCAAAGACCAAAAGAAAAGCCATTCATGATCCAAAGATTGTCAGAGAACTCTTTTATTCCCCTTTAGGATTTGTCCCAGAGTGTCAAGGTAGCACAGCAATGGATTACTACTTTTACAGAGTGACTCTGGATAGTACAGCATCTATAGACGACTCTGGTGGGATTCACTGGCCCATGGTAGTCTGTCTGCTTGCGGCCTGGACAGTTATCGGTATCTGCTATATACGAGGGATCAGTACTTCAGGCAAGGTTTGTCAAGTTTCATCCAAATTACAACTACTTTTACATCACCACTGTCAAAACTCACAATTTTGATTTCTTGCCTTGACCTCAGGCGGTGTATGTCACAGCCCTCCTGCCGTACGTGGTGCTTGCCATCTTTCTAGTTCGAGGACTGACTCTGAAAGGAGCTATAAGTGGACTAGAACACCTCTTCATACCTGATGTGTGTAATTTTGGTAAAAAACAATCATAGGTCGCCTTTACTTTACGTTTTGGGGACTCAAGACTTATGGGATATTTTGCTCCCTGAGTTGTTTGCCACATTTTGCTTGTGGGTTGAAATGAAAAAACAGACACATCTAAGTGTCTTCTTCTCTTTTGCAGATTAATGAGTTGACCAAACCAACAACTTGGCTGGATGCTGGTGCCCAAGTGTTTTATGCATTTAGCTTAGCATGGGGAGGCCTCATTTCATTCTCCAGCTACAACCCTGTTCAGTAAGAGACATTCATACATTGTACACAAAGTGGAGTAACCATCAAAACTGAAAAAGTCAAAAATATTGTATACTGTTAATGCTGCCTCCTGATTTTTTTCTTCTTCTTTGTTTTCACAAGCAACAACTGCATGAAAGACGCTGTGTTTCTGACAGCGGTAACTGGCTTCACTTCAATATATGCTGCCACTGTCACTTACACCATCATTGGCTTCAGGGCTACGGAGAAATATGACAAATGTATCAGCGAGTGAGTGGATTTGATTAAAGAACCACAAGATACTTATGCATCAACGGACTAAAGAAGTGTTTGTGCTCAGTGAAACCAACTCATTTTTGTAAACTGCCCGCCCTTATCCAAGAGAGAGCACAAAAATAAATTAAAAAGAGAAGATTATAATGAGTTTATGAAGATAGAAAAAGAGTTGCTGTACATTGCAATTTGCAATCAGGCCATAACTGTATATTTTGAAATCCTAACTTTACTCCATAAGTAACAATTGTATGATTTATTTTTATGTTGAACTTCTTATTTTTATTTATCATACAACAAAAATATCTAATGAACATTTCTCAAAGTCTCTCAAATACAGCAAACAACAGTATCAAAGAAATATAAACTTGATCTTTCATAATAGATACAGTCATATAAGTTGTAATGTTTTCTTTGCAGTAACATCATGACCTTATTAAATGCATTTGAGCTTCCTGAAGACAGCATCAATCCGAGCAACTACGAGGCAGCTTTTACTCACCTCAACAACTCCTCCCCTGATACTGTTCTTGGACTGGACATCACAACCTGTGACATGCAGAAACTTCTCAGTCAGGTGACAACACTGATGACAATCCATCACTTTCATGAGTTTTATCCACTAATCTGTATTTTCTCTGTTGTATATATTTTCAGGGAGTGGAGGGAACAGGTCTGGCCTTTATTGTGTTTACAGAAGCCATCACTAAGATGCCTGGTTCTCCAGCCTGGTCTGTCCTTTTTTTCATCATGCTCTTTTGCTTGGGAATCTCAAGTCTGTTTGGCAACATTGAAGGGGTGGTGGTCCCTCTTAAGGACCTAAAAATCTTACCCCAAAAATGGCCTCAAGAAGTTGTAACAGGTAATGCGTTCTTCTGGTTTAAATGCTATGTATATCTTCCACAGAACCCACGGTAACCACATTGCTTTTATTCCTACAAGTCTCATTTTTTTGTGCATGCATGTTTCAGGAGTAACGTGTTTTGTGGCCTTCGTCATGTCCCTCCTGTTTGCACAGCGCTCTGGGTTTTATTGGGTGACTCTTTTTGATAACTTTGCTGGATCTGTTCCTCTCCTGACCATTGGATTATTTGAGATGATATCTATTGTTTACATCTACGGCATAGACAGGTGAGTGAAGATGATGTGTATTTGTGTAATGAGGAGGTCAAGAGTTAATATTCAGGGAGCATGTTGGTGGAGCAGGGGTATCCATTCAGGGTGAAACATCACCCTTCTCCTTGAATCTGGCAGTCTGGCAGGGTTTCAACATGCCTTGATGGCCCGCTCTCTAAATGCCATCATCTTACATGTCAGCTCCTCACCAAGTTCTCTTAATCAGAAAATTATGATCCAATTTTTTTTTTTTTTTTTTTTTTTTTTTTTTTTTTTTGTCTTTTTCAAAATATACTGTAACTGATTTAACTTGTTAAAGGGACTGTGAGGACAGTTATACTGCAGTGATCTTTTCAAACCTGAGAATCTATCAAGAAAATGAAGAGCCAAGTTACATTTGCTCTTCTTGGTAGATAAGCACTGGCATGACAAAGATTCATTTACATTAACTGTTATGGACACATCTCAGAGCACCAGGCTGTGAGGAGCACTAAATCTGGTTACTAATCATAAAGTTTGCTTCCCTGGCAAAACAGAAAGTATAAACAACAATAGCCTATGGTTATCTAAGTGTTAGTCAGAGCTACACCTAGATCTAACATTTAGAAAACCTTCCCTATTTGTTGTTCTGAAACCTGGAAAAGCCTTACATCCCAACGATTGTGGTCACATTTAAAACAACAGCGCTACACAACTGTTGATAAACACATTACCCCATCCTCTTGTATCCAGTAAAACGTTTTGAACCAGGAAAGTAGTGTTTAATAGACAATCTACTCTCTCCATTCATTATCCCAAAACAAACTGAAACCAAAACTCATACATGCCTTGGATCATCACGCACATTCAACACTATTCATTTAGTCACTCACTAATTAAAAAATGTTTAAAATCAAACAATTAGCACCCATAAAGCAAGTTGATCTTAACTAACAATTGAATATACCAGCATAGGTGCAGATGTCCATGTAAAACAATGACAAGGTTTCCTTCCATGTTCTACAGGTAAATAAAATAACTTGAACTAAAAAAAACCTTGATGTTGCAGGTTCAATGAAGACATCAAGTTCATGACAGGATACAAGCCCTCCATCTTCTGGCAGGTTTCATGGAGAGTCGTCAGTCCTTTGGTTGTTGTCGTTATTTTAGTTTTCTACCTGGTTACACAAGGTCAAGAGGAGCTCACCTATTTGGTCTGGGATCCAGAGTCTGTAAGTAATCAACTTTAACAAACTTATCAAACTGAGTTCAGCATCATGAACCACTGTTTGTTGCACCTTTTTCTTCAAATGTTCCCTGGAAATCAGACTGATTCACAATGGAGCTATGACTGCAAGTTGCTAAAAAAAAAATTTGGTTGTAAATATACACCTTGTCTGTGGTTTACAGAAAGAGTTCCCAACCTTGGCATCAGTACCTTACCCCTCATGGATCAATGCAGTCATCTTCCTTTTGGCTGGAGTCCCCAGTCTGGCCACGCCTCTGTACGCATTGTGTCATCTGGTCTATGTGAGCTGCAAAGACAAAATGAAAGTCAGGGAAAAACTGAAACAAATGTCTTCGATTTAATTGAACCTGTATAAGTTATAAAATGAAAACTTCATGTTTCTTTTATGCTGCTTGGATGTACCCTTTTAACTGTGAAGATTTTTGCATCAAAAATGGGTTTATCTATTGTCCACTTAATGTCCAGTGTCTGACCTTAAAAATGTTCTGTCTTATAAATGTGTGTAACTTTGGGCAAACAAGATTCCTGCTTGATAATTTGGAGTTGATGTCAGTAAAATATACAAACTCAAACAATGTTAACTAAAACCTTGAGCACAAAGAACAGCAGACTCCTTCAAGGGTTAGCTCATTCATAATAAAACCTTAGTTTGGAAACATGGCAAATTGTTAGGATTTGACCAAAGTTTGCTCCACCATCATCTCAACTCCCCTACTTTATAATATGATTATAAATATCACAATTTTCAGCTAATGTGCTTCTGTTACAAGTTAAGAAACAGTGTAAAGAAAGCTGCAAAGTTCACACTATTATGAACAAATTGATGCATCTGCCTGGGAGTCTGTCTGTTGACACTCTGTTTGTCAGTTGTCAGTCAGTTTTTCAATCTACCTTTAGCCACTTGAAGAGATGTTAGAGTGTGTAGAATGGGATTTTTTTAAGTTAATAATCAATGTAGTCTTCTTGTTCCCTTATACACTGAGGTGTTTCTGTGAGGGATTTTAAAATCAGGTGATTGTTCTTGTTATGCCCCACAACTTTCTTGCATGAAGTTTAACGAATTGATAAATGTATTATCATATCTTACCACTTAGTTTTGTGCAATTTCATGATAAAATATCTGTTTATGTCAGTGATGGGCAGATAGAGCCTCATGAGCTGTCTTTTCATTTATACCAAAAAAGAGAAGAAAAAAAGGTTCATGGCTTTGTAGCCTCAAACAGAGACATACAGGGACACCTGGTGGCACGTAATGCGGGGCTTGTAGTACCATTAAACTGTGCTTATACTCTAAGTTTCCTTCTTGTATTTGAAAATAAAAGTCCAAGAGTTATAAAGGTGTTTTATATCAAATTAAACTATCTGATAACTGTTGCCCAAATGTACTTCATAATTCTTTATATTTTAGGGTCAGTTGTTGCAAATAAATTTAAAAGAGTTGTAGTGTCACAAAGTTCTCATATTTATTTCTTGTGTATGAAGAAATAAAATTTTGCAAAACATGACTGATAATTGGATGAGAATTACTTTCTGTCTCACTACTCTTAACTATTAAATAGTTTATGAGACCCATTTAATCATCAAGTTGCATGAGGAGTTTGTCAAGCACCAGTTATGTTCAAAGCTTCATAAGTCATATTCGACAGAAGCTTCAAAACTCAAACATGAGACATACATACTTTTTCCTCCCATTCAGCTTTCAGGCTGTATACTTGGATACAAATCTCTGTGAACAATCTGATTCTTAGAAAATGACCCTTTGTGCTTTATCCTTCCTGTGGAGGGTGCCAACAATTGTCAGTTAGTAGAGTTCGCCATGATTGTGCCACCACCGCGAACAGACAAAGGGACCATTTAAGAGCTCAGGGAGAGACACCATAAGTTCATTTTTTAAATTCAACCACTGAAGTAAATTAACTCCTCCATGTTTTTTTAGGATGCGTGGTCTTCTATGTGAAAAAGGTATTGGAGGCCCACTCTGTCTTACTTTGTTGTCTCAAGTACCTTATCTGATTTGAAACCACCATCAAAGTTTAAGTATAGTCAGACTGTTGTGTTAAGTCCGTGCACAATTTTCAAAATAAAAAACCCTCACATTTTGATCAGCACCACCCTCACCACCAGCAGGCTGATGGTGCAAAGCTCCTCATTTGCTTAGATAAGAGCTTCAGGTCCATACAATACCAGTAGGTGGCAGTAACAGACAACCTTTGGAAATTGTACATTTAGTGGAATGGTTAATAATTGTCAGGATGTCTATAAGATTTGATCATGTTTGACATTCAATTAAATGTCTATAACAATCCTAACAAACATTTTCTGGCTAACCATTAATAAAATTTGATGCCGTCAATATGTTTTCATATTATTTGGGAAAAGGACAACAACCGGAAAAAATTCACTGATACTGGAACCCAACTGGAGTATCTCCCAGAATGCAAAAGTACAGATGGAAGGTTTTCTTCTTCAAGAGGCTGTGTGTGCCAAAACAGTTTTAGAGTGATGTTTGTCAGTGTAAATTGCAAAGATTCTGTTTATTTTATAATTTTTAGTACATAATATCATTCAAAGTTTTACCAGATTTAGAGAAATCAATGTGGAAAAAAAGGTTAATTTGTGAAAACAAAAACTGCATGGCTGTGAACTTCAGGTCCTCAGACATGAACTCATTAAATGTGACTCTTACTGAAGTTAAAATCACAGCCAGAGGCGTACAGCATGCGTATCTTGCACATCTGGAAAGATGCCATTTATACAGAACAATATTTCATTCCAGATCATCCCTGTCAAAATAATTTTCTTTTTTATCATAGTATAATTTATATTTGGCTGTATGGCTGCTTTGGGAATTCCCTGCCCTTTTGTGTTCACATGTGGAATGCCAAAGCCTGAGGTGGGGGAGGAACGACTCTTTTAAGGCAGGGTGGGCAGCAGCAAAGACTCCCAGGGATCTAGTGACAATACATATCACACTGGTAAAATAAGACAGTATAGAAGGAAGAGCTGGGGTGGGTTGCAAAGGAAGCTGGAAGAGTCCAACTTGTCCATTTTGACAAGACAATGATGAACTATCTTCTGCACTAACTACAACAAAGTGGCTCTGTATTGGATGAGTCTAGTGCCCAGTATCCTTGCTTGTCATTCACTTAAAAGATTTGGTTCATCAGTATAACTACAACCCAAAACAAAAAAAATAACCCCAAACACATAGCCGACAATGAGTAGACATAAGGAACCGGCAACTTTCCAGATCACATATTTGAGGACTGAAGATTTTACATTTTGAGATACATCTACTGTTTGTGATCTTGTTTTGGTTCTCATGTCCACAGGTTTCGTTACAAAATCAGTGACATTGCTTTTGAAGTTGAAGACTTGAATGGTTTCTGTTCAATTGTTCGTTTTACTTTGTGTGCCACATTGTGTTACATTGGTTTTCTTATCACATATCCATGATTGAAACTGAGTTTTGATTTTTTTTGTTTTTCACTTTACACAATACACCCTCCATGTTACAGTATACTAACTCTGTTGAATGGGTGTTGCTACATTAATATCCTAAGAGCTCTAATTAGGTTAGTGTCACACTGACACTAACACTGAGCGTCACCAGGTTATTCATTACATTCTTCTTATCACTGCTCTATTCCAAACACATAGGGATCTTTTAACGACTTAATTATCCTATTGGCCTTTTTTGTTTAAAAGAAAAAAAAACCCATAATAAAAACAGTCACTGACTCAAAGCTGTAGCTGATTGGACATATTTAAGGACAGCCCACAAAAAAAAAGGAGCCAGGGGACAAGAGAGGAGACCTGTACATCACTTGGACTGAGCAAATCCAGACAGCACTCCTCTGGACACACACTGAGGCTGGATTAGCTGGAGGAATCTTGACTACTCAGGAACAATTGCAGAACTTAATATTAAGACCAGAGAAGCTGCATCACTGAAAAGGCCTTTTTGCTAACCTGGAATGGCTAAAACAAGCAAACCTGGGGAGGAGGACAGACCTCAGTGGGACAACAAGGTTCAGTACCTGTTGACATGCATCGGCTTTGCAGTGGGACTTGGAAATATCTGGCGTTTTCCTTACCTGTGCCAGAGCTATGGGGGAGGTGAGATGCTGTTTTGTGATGCTGTTATTTATGCTGCATCTTTGGACCCACATCCCACGATATTGTAGTTTATAAAGGTTTCTGTGTAAGAATTTCATTGCTGTAGTTTATGTTCAACGCCTGCTGTTTATTTATGTTATTTGATTAAGACAAGAGAAAGAGCTATCTTGGTTAGCTTGTCTGGGTTTAGTTATTAACAAAGAACCAGGTCACTGATTGTATCTTTGCTGGAAATGGGACTCTTATCAATTGTTCCTGCCTTCACTTCCTCATAGTTTTCAATGAGATACCCTGGAGTACCAATGCCACCGACTCCTGACCTTAGGGTCAAATCAAGTCAAGTCAACAGTCTGCTCTAAATCTGCGGCGTACAACATATTGACTCTGATTATTGATTCTCACAGGCTGCTACACTCAGCACGGCGCCTCTGTTTGACCTCAGCTTAGTTATCCCAAGCTCCACCTCAACAGTGCTTTTAATTGCAAAAGGGAGGTTGAGCAAGTGACACAAAGGGGTAATACATTTTGAATTTAAGGTATGTTGAGTATTAGTGGTTTTAGCAAAAGAGAAAGTTTTTCTATTTCCTCTAAAACTCCCAGCAGGAGTTTTAAACTGGTTTCACTGACGGATGCCTCCTCAAGTGCTATTGAAGTGAACGAAACCAGTAACATAAAAATTATATACAAACATTAATTCTAAAATACCTGCAAGAACGAGCCACCTTTATGTACATTTCCATTAGAAAGCACCACAATTAACTTTTTTTTTAAAGCAGGATGAGATTTCTTTATCTGAAAATGCTACTTATACTTTTCCAGGTTGATCAGCAAAGAGATAAACTGCTCCTTCGTGGGGGGTGGGGGGGGTGAACCAAATACAATACTTAATACCCCATAGGATGTACTCATTGAAAACTAGGAAACAGAACAAAGACAATTGCTCATTAAGCTGGCATTGAATTTTTTTTTTTTTTTTTTTTTACCTCTTCTCATGAAACTAATGTGAGAATATGATTTATAGATTGTGTATATCTCCTCAAAACTTAAATGATTCATCTCTTTCAAACAAGCTACAGTGAAAATTGAATCACAACTTACCTTTGAAAAGCTGAATTATTTCATGAACAGAGGTAAAAAATATTTTATCCCAACTTTATAAGCAACAGTAGTGAGGGGGGGCTGGTCTGATCAGTTGGTAGAACAGGTGCGCCCCATGTAGAGAAGCAACGGTCCTCATTACTGTGTTACAGGACAGCTTCCTCCATCCTTTACTGTCTCTGTCAAGCTATGAAAGCCCCCCAAATATTCTTAAAAAGCAGTGGGTTCAAGATGTTGACGTGCAAATAGAGTCGTTAAAAGGATTTTGTGTTCATTTTAAATAAAGACATAATAACATGTCTTAAGTCTTCCTGGATGTTGTAATAACTCTTCACCCCATGTCTTTAGGTGCATTCCTCATCCCATACTTGATAGCCTTGGTGTTTGAGGGCCTCCCCCTGCTCTACCTGGAGCTGGCTATTGGACAGAGGCTCCGCAAAGGCAGCATTGGTGTCTGGAAGTCCATTTCTCCATGGTTTGGAGGAGTTGGTGTGTGGCAGTAAATCATCGCAACATTTCATGAGACACTTTTTCTGTCAGATGAAATTAACTAAATGTATTTCCTTTCCACAGGAATTGCGTCCATGTTGGTGTCATTTCTGGTGTCTGTTTTCTACAACACCATCCTGGCGTGGGTGCTCTGGTACTTCTTCCACTCTTTCCAAAACCCGCTGCCATGGAGCCAGTGTCCGCTCAACGACAACCATACAGGTAACAAAACAGCCGGTCATTAATAAGACCACCTTTATCTTTTAAGAAAAAATCTGTTCAACGTTAATGTTACAAGGCCTTCACTAAAAGGAGTGTTTTACAGCCAAGCTCCAAAAAGGGTTTTGAGGTTGGGTTTTAACAGGGATATAAAATGACAGTTTTATAGCACTGTAAGATACTTCAGCACATCATGAAATAAAAAACAGGTATGCTGTCTCTTAAGGTGTGTCCAAAAATTTTCCACATTGACAGGCTGTGAGATGGAAGCACACCTTTATGTAATATTTCAGCCTTTTCGCGCTCAAGGGTCACCACCCTGGTTCCCTCGATCAATGGACTTATGATACTTATGTTCACTTTAGTTGGCAGGTTTTTTATTTAAAAAAAGATAACATGTTTTAATAAGTTAAGATAACAATATCAACTGATATGTTTCCAAATGAGATGACATCAGATAAGTGTTGTTTCATGAAATGTCATCTGTTTGGGGGTTTTGATAAGCACAAGTCAAAAACAGGTTTAAGTGCTAAAAACTGCAGTTCCTAGAGTGTCCACTTGAGGCTGGCTGTAGAAACACCAGAGACCACATACACATCCATTAAAAGAGCTACTATTTACATTAAAAATAAACACAGTTGCAGCCTAGTTGAAAAACAGTTTTATTCTGAAAAGGTTAATTCTTTAGTGGTACACACAAAGAGAGATTTTTTTTATCGCTACTAATTGCTCAAGTTATTATACCTACATGTTCGGCCTATTTAAGGGCATGGCTGAGTTTGTTGGCAGGTTGGTACACTGTAGCTGTTGGCTATGAGGCTTGAGGCCCATCTTAACTTTGCTGCTTCACCTCATCAAAATTGTCCGAAGTTTGAGTTCTATCAGCTTTGGCAAGTAGGTAGGGTAGGAAACTTGGAGAGAAAGCAGGGAATAGCATGTGGTGGATCACTGAAGGCTGGAATATAAGCCAGGCCTCCTGCACTGAGGATTACAGTGGCCGTAAATGAGGCACATACTAACCCTACCACTAGGTAACCACGACTACAGTGTGCTTGTCTGTCAAACAAGCAATGGCCCTTATTATAAATAATAGATATAAAAAACACCCAAACTTCAAAAAATCTAAGTTGAGCTCAGCATTTCAAATACTAAATCTGTGGACAATTGGCTTAAAACTCTGTATGAGAAACAAATAAATGATGATGCAGAAACAATTTCCATACATTATACAGTTTATGGAGAATTAGGGACTTTAGCAGTGAGTCCCAAGTGGACTCTCAAGGATCTGAAGCTTTAAGGACTTCTGCATTGGTTTCAGGTCTAAAGTTTTGTTAAAGCTTCTTGTTCAGAAAGTGTTAAGATAGTTTTATCTCCTTTAGCTCATTTCCTTCAGTATCTCTATATAAAACAGAGAACCCTCAATCTCCAAAATTCATGTATTGTGAACCCAGATTAAAAAAAAAGATTGCTATAATATACATGATAAATGATAAAAGAAGAATAACATGAATTCCTCTGCCTCTGCATGATAACGATTGTGGACACATTTGTAACTTGATTGCTTTAACTACAGAAACATCAAAATTAAATATTGTCACTGTTTTTGCTTTTTTTCATTTATAAAGCCTATAATGAGGAGTGCGTGAGGAGCAGTTCAGTGAGCTACTTTTGGTATCGTGAAACCTTGAATATCACACCTGATATTGATACCAGCGGCTCCCTGCAGTGGTGGATGGTGGTGTGTCTGGGTAGTTCCTGGCTTATAGTCTTCATCTGCTTCATCAAAGGAATTCAGTCCATGGGAAAGGTCTGTTTGCCTGTGAAGCATAAAAATCCTGTTTCAGACTTTTGAAGATGATGAAAATAAGGGGGGAGGAAATTTTCTTCATGAACACATACAGTACATTATGCTCCTGAATATTTTTGTCTGCATGTTTCAGGCTGTGTACGTAACAGCCACATTCCCGTACCTGGTGCTCACCATTTTCCTGGTTCGTGGACTCACTCTGCCTGGAGCCACTGACGGACTCCTCTACCTTTTCACTCCTGAAGTGAGTCCACTTCATTTTGTCTTAAGACATAACTGAAGACTATCTCGATACTAATAAATGTTTTTGCACTTCTTGCAGTGGTCACACCTGAAAAACCCACGTGTGTGGCTGGATGCTGCGACCCAGATCTTCTTCTCTCTCTCTGTGGGCTTTGGGGGTCTCATTTCTTTCTCCAGCTACAATGAAGAAAGGTAAGAAAACAAGCTCCTTCAACCACCTCTGAAGAATTGATATAACCTGTATGATGAGTTTTATAGCTGTTCTCCTCTGATATGACTGTCAGAAACAACTGTGAGAGGGATGCCCTCATTGTAGGAATCGTAAACAGCGCCACATCTCTCTACGCCTCCATCTCTATCTTCTCCATCCTGGGATTTAAAGCAAGGAATACTTATAACTCCTGCCTAGAGGAGTAAGTTAACGCAAACATTCTGTATGATTTTAAAGCTTCTGTTTCTTGCTGGTTAAATGATGCAGTAATTTTCTTGTATCCCCTCTGCAGTAACATCCTGACTCTGACCAACCACTTTGAGATTTCAGACCAGAACATAACACTTGACAACTATGATAAGTGGATCGAGTATCTAAATACAACAGCTACAGATGAAGTTGTTAAGTTACCCCTGCTTGAGTGTGACCTGTCAAAATTCCTGAACGAGGTAACGTGAATTAAAGAAATTGCTTTCTTTTGACTCTGTTACTTGTTGATAAAATCCCTCCTCTCTCATATGCTGGATGTTCAGTGCTCTCCCTCCTCTTTCTGTCCAGTAGCACATTGTGTTCAGTCAAATATGTACAGTTTGTGCAACCGTCCTCATTACTTTCTTGGCTCTCTTTTATCTTCTTCCCGCAGGGTGCATCAGGTACCGGTCTAGCTTTTATTGCATTCACTGAAGCAGTGATAGCAATGCCAGGCTCACAGGTATGGGCTGTGTTATTCTTCGTCATGCTCTTCAGCTTGGGTCTCTCCTCCATGTTCGGGAACATGGAGGGAGTACTCACACCAATCCATGACCTCAAACTAGTGCCAAAGTGGATCCCGAATGAAGTGGTAACAGGTACATACACATCAGCTCATTGTTAAATCAGTCTGAGTCATTTTTTATTTTGAACTCTTTCACTAAGAATCTTTTTCTTTCCCTCAGCCACCCTCTGCCTCATATCCTTCTTGGCATCCCTCATCTTTGCGCTGGGCTCAGGGAACTACTGGGTTGAGGTCTTCAATAACTACGTGGGCTCTGTGCCTCTGCTCATCATTGCATTCTTTGAGTTTGTAGCAGTCATCTATGTCCATGGGATGAAAACGTAAGAGCTGCATTTTTACAGAAAGATAATGACATCGATTATGGAATGTTTGAACATTTTCTCTGCTTCCCTATTCTGTTGACAGTTTCAGTGAAGATATTTATTTCATGACCGGGTCGAAGCCCAGTATCTTCTGGAAAGTATGCTGGATGGGGATCAGTCCTCTGATGCTCCTCACTGTGTTAGTTGCCTACGTGATTGTCCAGGCACAAGCTTACCCAGAGTATCCTGCATGGAACGCAGAAAAGGTAAGATACTGAATCAGTGTTGGTATGAAAGTCATTATACAAATAGTACATTTGTAAAAGTAAGAGAGAACCAACAAAAGAGGACTGAAGGCTGGATCTAGATTTATATAGGGGCACTAGAAATGCGTGGAGGGGCAAAATCCTAAACATAACACAAAGATTTGAAATGGATTTGTTATATACATAAATTCTCACCACATATTAGCCTTGTTTTACCGATAGCTGTTTCCTACAAAAATACCTCATAATCTGACATAAACTGTAAAATACCAAACAGTCAGCCAGCAACCAGCAGCCACAAGGGAGCACTGAACTGAGGTATCGGAGTTTTTATAATCTATTACCTGAAAAGCAGGCCATATCTTCTGTTTAAACACTAACGTTGCTTTTCTTCAAGGGACTTTGGGGACTTTTTAAGTGATCTTAAAAAAGTCTGATATCTAGATATATGACTGATCATAATCCCCAATTTAAAGTGAACGTAAAATAGATTATTTCTAAATGCTAATTCCTGGACCGGATTGATTTGCGACAAGTCAAAGTCTCTATGACAACACCACGCCGGCTGATGACTTTTAGCAGTGAGAAGCGAGATTTGTGATTTTTCTGCTGGAGACAATGTCTTAAATTCATTTAGTTGTATTAGTCTGACAGAAAGTGATAGAAATAAAGAAGGGAGAAACAGAGGAGCTACTGAGCATGATTTAAAGGCTAAAACAAAGTCTAAGCTTTTAGTGTTAATGTTCATTCCAGCCCACATGCAGCAGTTATTCTGCAGTGATCTGTTCAAACCTGAAGAGTCTATAAATAAAATGAAGAGCCAGGTTACATTGCTCTGATTGGTAGATGAGCACAGGACACAAACAGGATTCACCAAGCTAGCTAAAACAAAAATGTGGCAAAATATGTCCGTTAACATCTCAAGATTGTTCTAGTTACTGTATTTCTACCGCCTTATTATATTCACTCAAACCACAAAGTAAGACCTGCTTCTCTCTTTATTGGTGAAAAGTTCAGCTGAGCAGAAAGACTTGTTGGCCCCTTCAATGAATATTTAGTGAATGACAGAAAGGGATTTTCTCCTTCTAACTTTGATGGACAGCATGTAGATACATTCATAAATGTTTTTTCTTACAGTATTTACCTTTCCAAACATCAATAATCTCTGAGCAAATGTTTTTTTTTTCTTTGTGTCCTCCAAGGAACCCTTTCCTGGAAATGACATGAAGCCCTACCCACAGTGGGTTTATGCCATTATCATCCTTCTCTGTGTCGTGCCTGTGCTTCCCATCCCTCTGGTGGCGTTATTCAGAGCAATCATGTGTGGAAAGAAGAAGAACTCCAACAGTGCTGACCTAAACCCCTATGACAACGACGCTTTTGAGATTGAAACACAGGAAGCTAAGCACAGAGAGCGGAAGCAATCCTGAAGTGTTTTCTGACCAAAAATGGACATCCAAATGGTACTGCAGTCTGTGGGAAACTCAATAACTCACAGAAGAACTGAACAGTAATCTTTGAAATGGAAACGTAGTAGACATGTACCAATTCAATTCAATATTCAGTTTCATCAGGTCACACCAATGATGGTTCATATTTGCTCCCTATCTCACCTGGATTTGTTCAACACTGACCTTTTTTCTTGTAAATTCTTGTTTTGTGTGAATAATAGAAGATTTAACAAAAGCGAAACTGACACAGCTGTCTTTCTTTTACATTCACAGAGAGTTTTATTTGAATCTCTCACAGTGGCAACACAGCATCCCTGCAATAGATTTTGATCAATGTTGTTTATGAAGTGATGTCTTAGGATTTAAAAATACATTTCAAGTGACGACATGTGTTTTTATGGAAAGTGTAAATCAAAGTCCAGAGAGACAAACAGCCAGGGGATGGGAACGCGTCCAGGACAGTAGCAGGATGATTGTCAGTGACCCATCTTCCTTGATATAGTGGTTGTTGGGATAATGGGTGTGTTTATAACTCGGGTTTATCACCTAAGTGGTTTATTTCATTTGACGAAGGCCAGATTTCCAGTCAAGGCACAACAGAGAAAACATTGGCACACTGACAGGTCAGATAAATCCACACGACTGATTTCAAAGCCCTGCTTTTCCACTCCCTCATAAACTAAAACACAGGTATGAGTGGAAAGTTTTTGATTTTGTTTGTTGGTGCATTTGGACAGATCGCTTAGAAAAATAGATTACACAAAATTTCAACCCAAGCTGAACAGAAAGGCTTAGCCATTTCGTTTTTGTGCTGAAAGATGTGAACTGTGGGTCTATACTTTGATCACCAAGAAATCAGGTGGGATCCTGGGGTTGGTTGCCTGTCGGATCCTGGCCAGCCTCAAGTCCCCCAAACACTGCTCCAGGCTGCGCTTTTCTGGCAAGGGAATGACAGCAAAAAAAAACAGGTCTTTTTTTGTCTTGAACTTCTTATACCAACTCTAAAAGGCTAAAACTTAACAAACAGATTCTAAATGAGAAAGTCTACGTAGCCCTGAAACAGGATATCTTTGATTTATCTTTTCTTTGGGGAACATACTTTTGTGAAGATGGGGGAGAAGGCTCCTGTAGAGAGCACGGTGTCGTGACAGCACCAACACAAAGGAAAGACAGAACAGCAGATCCACTGCCTCAAACTGCAAAATGCCAGTCCGGGCTTTGTTGCCTACATTCAGCCCTGTATTAAAGTAATAAGGATAAGAAGTGATCATAAATAAGAACCAATAGTTAACCTTCTTGAATATTCTGTTATGAAGGGAAAATGATACCTTTGTTGCTGATCCTGATGAGCTGGTTGACGTAGACTGCCATGTCCCATATCATCTGCAGGAAAAACATCGGGTTCTTAGCAACCGTCTGACCGAAGGGCAAACTCTGAGCACACACATGGAACCTATAAAGAATTTGTGTTTGGTGTGGAGAAAGTAAAAAAATTATTCGAAGCGTTTTTATATCTTACACTAGTTTATCATTTAAAACATTGTGTGAGAACTCACCTGTAAGCTTGAAGCAGCACCAGCTTGTATATGTTCTTGTAGACTGCCTGAATAGAATTGGTCTAGGAGAGAAAATGAATGAATATATATATATATATATATATATATATACACACACACACACACACACATACATATATAAATATATATATACACACACATACATATATAAATATATATACACACACATACATATATAAATATATATACACACACACACACACGTAACATGTAACAAGGAATTAGAGCTGTCCATCTTCAATATATTCTGCTACTTCGTATTCCCATTACTTGAATCGTCTTGGCTCATAAAACCAGTAATTGTAAAACTTGACAAGTTTACAACTGTTTCTAATCACTCAGTTGCTGTTTGAGGGTAAATTCCAGTCGGTCACCTTGGATATTTGTTAATCTACTTGTTAATAAATGCCATCTGTCTGAATAATTTGTGAGAGAAAGTGCAGGCTCAGCTGTCAAATTATGTACTTTGAAGGAAGAAGCTTTTTAATTGGTACATAGTTAATATATGTTCGTCACCCAGGTGATTGGACGTATAGGTGACCTAAGAGTTTCTTTGAAAAGGATGAGTGGCCTTTGCCTTGGAGAGGATGTCTTTTGTGACAAGTTCTTAAATTAAAAGTGTCTCAAATCAGGTCAGCCTGGAGCGTCTAGTCTGTAAAACTAACAAATCTAAAGGGACTGTACAACATCACATATAAGATGAGCCTCTCTGTGTTTCATGGCTAGGAAAAGCTGTTAAAAGAATTCCAAACAAGTATGTCAGAGAATATAAAACTGTGGATTAAATTCAAACATTACCCAATTCACATCTGTCCTTTCTTTATACTTCTTACACAAAAGCATCTTTGTATGCTACAACAGGACGAGTAGAGCATAGTTTTAGCAGCACTTTAACTCTATGCTTAAGTCAGCAAGCTGGTAGCATTTTTAAGGTTAAATTATTAATACCGTTAAGTTCAGCAGGTGTAATGATTACCGTGTGCGTCATCTTTGTGACGAGTGTCAGCAGTGTAAAAGACTCCTTCAGGTAAATCACTAGATCACTGAAGTCATTAGGGCTCATGATTAGGGAATAATTTCAATAGTTCAATAGTGATGAATTATGTGATCTCTGACATTTTGATTCCCAACCAGAGGTTCGTTAGTACACTTCAGTGAGTACGTGAAAACATTTAGTAATTTCTTTCCAACTTGGAAGCACTGACATAAGCTTATCAATAAAATGGTATGGTATATGGTAAAGCCTGGGAGGGGGCCATTAATGCTGAGCTTTTCAATTTGCTGCCATTCAGACAATAACTTTCACCTGAAAGCCTTTATTCATTTCAGCAGGACAATACTAAACCACACTCTCAACATATTAGAGTGTAGTAGTAGAAGGACTCTGCTACTAAATGACCTGATAGACGCCCCACTCAATCACAAAAACATTTGGTGCATCATAAAATGAAAAGTATGAAAAGAAAAAAATTTTTTAAACAACCTAAATCACATAGGACATCATATAGGATAGTCTTCAAATTTTTGCTGTAATACTGGCATCAAATGCAAAAGAAACTTATATTTTTCATAATACAATCAGTTTCTCCAAACTAAATGATGGATTTGCACCACTTCCAGTTGGATACAGGTGTAAAAATATTTACATGAGTGTTTTTTCTTTAAGCTTGCATGTCATTAGATGACCAGATACCTGTTAAATGAATTATTTGTACGCTCTTAAATTCTTTAAAGGTCATTATGTTCCTAACCTTTATGTCTAGGAAAACAGGATGGAACTTGAGTCTGAGGACAGCCATCAGTTTTCTCTTCATCTGCTTTCCAGCCATGTGGGTAGAGCCTAGTGTCATGCTGTAGCGCAAAGACAGGCCTGCATAGCTGAGAGAGATTGAAAAGTAAGACAAACTGTAATAAAAACTGAATATTCAGAGGGAAATACAGTTATCATGTCATAAATGTGTCCCAAAAAAGCCTATGACTCGTACACGTCAGGCAGGGAGGAGCCTCAGAGATGGTTTACGGGCAGGTACAAAGTACAGCTCATCACCCAAGTTACAGGAAACCATAAAGACTTCAGAAAGTTCAATGTCATGTAACGAGAACTCTTAAAGCAATAATCCCACAGTGCAATCACAGCTGGAGGAATGCCTCACCTGGAATAATCTTTGTAGACATCAAGTGATAGCGTGTCAAGCAGCAGCCCACACCAAGGGAAGAGGCAGTGAGTGGGCAGCACACAGATGTCAGGATAAGAGCTGCAGCTTCCTGACACCTGAAAGTTGATCACCACTTTCTTTGGGTTGACCACGAGTCCATACTGTGGTACTCCTGCCAGCAAGACCCTACGCAACGGACACACAGTATCTACAGCTGAATCAAATTTGATAGAACAGGATGCTGTTGAATTAATATCTCTCAACAGTTTTTCTTATATAGATCAATAATTTACTCAAAAGTGTGTCCTAACAACGGGCCGATACAACTTTGACTGATAGGGCCATTAATTTAATGTTTACTAGGTAATGCTCGGCACGTCACATAAATAACTGATCAAATTCTGCCTTCATTTGCATTTTACCTTGTTGGATTTTAAAAAGGTTCTAAGTAGAGCTTCAAAATGCAAAAAGATGAAATGGGAGTGAGAAAAAAAACGATTCAGAAGTTTGTAGCAAGCAACAATTGAACTGAAATAGTCTGTTCATCACCCAATCAAAAGTTTCAGATCACAGCTTTTAAAAAAAGCCCTGTAACAGAAAAGTTAAAAAAAAAGACTTAGTTGATCCCTTTAAAGGTTTGTTTGGACATGCTTGACACAAGTGTTTCCAGGAGGCTAATGGGAATGTTGCTCCAAGCCCAAGGGCCCTCAGTCATGAAGGATGCCCCCTGCAGCATCTCCACAAAGCCAGCTGCCGTTTTACACTCCTGCACAACCTGAAGCTTCATTGTTCCATTAAAGGAAAAGGCAGTCAAGGTCATGACAGCCCCCCCTCCACTTCGGTGATAGTTTTTTTCTAAGTCCTTAATCCTCTCCTAGATGTCATCTGATGGTTATTGGGCTGCAGTCACCACCACACAGATGAGGGTCATTCTCGACACTCAGTCAATCTGATCATCCAGTTCAGCATTGGTGACATTTTTTTGGGTCTACCACTTGACTTCTTTGCCATCAGATTAACATTCACATTTGTTGGCGCATATTTTGGTTTTCAAAGGCTGTGGTCTCAAACAGCTGATGAACGGACTATTTCACTTTGATTGTTATTTGTAATAAATTGCTCACTCTGTTTTGTTTGTCCAACTTCCGTTTCTTCTTTTCTTCTGAACTCTACTTTGAACCTTTTTATGGTCTACCAGTGCAAAATTAAAATTTCTGCAATTTTTCAAGTGGTCTTAAGATCTTGATCAGGTGTGCATTTGACAGAACATGACTATTTCCAGTAGTTTTCATCTGCAGTATTTCTTAATTGTTTTTACATCAGCTGAGTCATGTGAGGAGGAAGCCTGGTGGGAACAGCATGATGTCCCATAATAATCAAAACCAAGTGTTAATGAATCACACCTAGTACAACCAGCTGCACGTACGAACAGTATACAGTTATACATTACATCAGAGAGTTCCCCCAACGGATGTAACGTTTGCCAGATGGATGTGGCATCAGTGCCAGAACAGGAGCAGGAAGAACATGTGGAGAGTGTATGTATTAGTTAAGTGCATGATAATAATAATAATGGACGATCCAGCTCACACCCTGCTTATTGAATAACCCTGTCCTTTGTGATATGACACCAAATTTTGGAGGAATCCTCATCTACAGAAACATCAAACTTTTTGGTGTCACAATGATGAAGCAACACCATTACAGCTGACAGCACAGATTTGTTATCAGGGATGATGGTGTCAGAGGAACATCGATAACATTCTTCAAAATGAGTCCCAGTACACCTTTGAACACATTCTGCCAAGTTTTCTTCTGGAGCACATCCAGCTTTAATGTGGGGAGTTTTGCTGTCCTGTTGTCTAGTACTTTTCCAAGGTTAATATTTGATCTAGTCAGGGAGCAGCATACTGCAAAAAAAAAATACAAATCTTGATACAAGGTGCATTCATTATCTCCTTCAACCTTGTTTACTGAAACTAATTTATCTCAATCAAAACCACAATAAAAAAACAAGAAGTTTTCTCACATTGGTTAATAACTTGAGGGTTCAGCATCTTCAGGGGAAATTTGTATCGTCTCGTCTTGTGCAATCAGAGGCAATCTCCTTATAAAAACAAATACAAGTAGAAAGCTTCATATCTGTAATTAAAAATGTGAAGTATTGTTTTGATGGGTCTTTCAACATTTGTTACTGCCCACAATAGCTGCTAAGACTGAGAAGCAGTGCAATGTTAAGAATTGGTTTAAGTGGTAATTTTAGAGGAAATCCATTAACATTCTTGATGATGAGTACAACCACATCAACAAACAAAAGCAGTTTGAGCTCAGCCTAATAACAGGTGAAATGGTGGTTAAATTAGCCTATAATGGGGAGGGAGCTGTCTCCCACTACCTGCCGAGCTGTTTGTCAGCATTAACCTGTCAGAGCTCAATCACCTGCAGCTTTTTCAGAATGCAGCAGCTTGTCTCCAAACGGGGACTAAGAAATGTGAGCACATTACTCTGGTGCTTTCCTTGCTCCACTGGCTGTCAGGTAGGTTCAGAGTCAGTTTTTAGATAATTTTATTTGATTTTAAGTCTCAATATTCATGGATTATAACAATATTTTTCTTTGGCATTGAAGATATCATATTGATTAAAGAGCTTGAACATACTGGTTGATGAACCATGAAAAAATTTTGATAATCAGAAGTATAAGGTTAATCTAGGGCAGCAGAGGCATACACCTTACACTGGGTGGTGGTCTAATAAATTTGTTTAGCACTGTATGTATATACTCACATTAATAACCACCTCCCTGATAGCATTGTTTGTTCGGAGAAAGAGAGGAGAAAGAGACGGGTGTGTGGAGTTGCTAATTAGACAGGAGAGAGCCATGGTGTTTTTGGACCTCTCTCTCTCTCTCTTTTTGTTAAAAAAAAAAAAAAAAAAAAAAGGTTAAGAGGCCTTGTGGCGTGTTATCATAGTCATAAAAACAAGTTGTGTCGTACCTGAGAAACCCTTGAGCCTCATGTAAGTCTGGCGTTATCAGAAGGAAGTCATCCATCAGTCTCATTATACATCTGCAGATATGAACAGAGGTAAATCACTAATACAGTAAAATGCAGAGCGCTTTCAAGTTGCAATACTGCCCTCTGCTGCTGGAAATATGTTACTACAATTTCAAAGTAGACAGAAATACTTGCACACCGCATGCCTCCTTTACCCTTTTGTTTCAGTGATGTTTTTAAGCAGAGTGTTCTCCATATGGCCATAGCAAAGACAGCAGAGCAGACTGGACACGACAGAGCCCTGAGGAATCCCTCTGCACTGCCGGTATGTCCTGATACACAGCAGACCAAAAAGAGAAAATAAAAGCTGTGACATGAAAGGATCTTACTAAATAGAAATCATGTTGTTTCTTCTTGCTGTAATATCAATAAAAAAATTAATGCACAAAGTCAACAAAACACTTACAGTCCGTTTATTTCAGGTGTTTAATGATTACCTTTTCCCAAATCTAACAACACTGCCAGTCAGCATTTGGGTGAAGAACTGCATTGCCTCTCTGCCATTCAGATCTGAGCTGAAATACTGAAAGACAGAAAGAAAAAAATAAAGATTCTCATGTTTAAGATGAAACAATCGTCCTTTTTAAAAGAAAAATGTGGTCAGGTCACTCCCACCTGCTCCACCAGTATGCTGCGATGAACTTGGCCTTTTTTCTGCAGAGACATCACAAAGCCTTTCATGTTGGTGGACTCCATGTTATCCTCCATGAAATCTGCCTATTAAAAGAAACAAAACAATTGAGTAATGTGTGTGTATCTACCTGCACAGGCACAGTGCATCTGAGCATACATGTGAGTGACAGCACCTGTCGGGTGAAGACCTTTTTCACGCCCTCGTGGAACGTAGGCCAGATCTTGGCATAGCAGCGGATGGTGATGGATTCATCTTGGACAGGGGAAAGAGCCTGACCAATCACTTCAGTGAGTTTGTCATGAGGCAGACTCTCAAAAGCTCCACTTACATCCATCTGAAATATAACAAGAATGCCCAAATGAAAGAGAAAAGAAGGTATTTGAAAACAAATGAAATCTATTGTTGACTGAAATATTCAAACTACAGCATGACTGATCAAAATTACACAAAACATGCTGACACATGGCACATCATCAGCATGGAGTTAGGTAGGCCCTGTCAGGTAATAAAAGAAAAAAAGTTGAAGCAAATACGCACCTTCACAAAGTAGAGGGTTCGTGGCCTCTCTTTCTGGGCTGTAGTTATAGAACTTAACTTCCTATGGATATCTGTTTGTCCCCAAACTGTGGAGCCCAGCAGGGATGGTGAGCTGCGCACACAGGCCTGCAGCACATCCAGCAAGTCTCGCACACGGCCTTGGTAAAACTGTGAGGAGAGATGTGAGACCTTTAAAATTTGAGCAAATTAAAATAATAGGCAGATTGTCATCATTTTTCCTTAGTTTTCTGTTTTATGTAATCGATGTTCCATTTTGTCCCAAGTCTGTAACTTCATTTAAATTGCTTAACATCAGTAAGTTGTAAAGCTTTTCATCAAGTGAAGAAAGAAGGTACTGTCACACAACTTCATGTGAAAGAGAACTTTGAAATCATGGTAAAAAAAAAAAGTACCCTTGTTTTGGCACCAGCTCCAATGACTCGTGTGATAGGCCTCATACCATTCGTCTTGGGAATGAAGCGCAGGCGAGAGATGACGGTGGTTTTTGGAAGGGCTGCCACCTGAGCTGGAGTCAACTCCTCCATCTGACCCTTGGAAAGGTGACCCCTTACCCAAAAAAATTCTTTGTGAGTTTGTGTGATCACGTCTGTTAGAGCACAGGCCCTCCATAAGCTGTGTGTGAGTTTGTGTACCTCAAAGCCAAATCCTGCAGCTTTCTCCAGACTTCTCGTCGGTAAAACCTGATGGCATTCTTCTGACCCACACTTTCAGTGGCATAGAAACAGGCTCGAACCAGGCCCCCGACATAACCATCCAGAAGCCAAGCCAGGAACTGACCCAGGATTTGAGTTCGATATGACAGTTCACTGGGCGGGATTTTGCCTAAAGATCAAAAGTAGTTTGTTAAAGTCGGGTATAATACATGTTGAAGGAAAAAGTGCACTATATTACCTGTTTTGCTTATCTTCAACCAGTCACAGTCATTCACCCTCATCTTCCACATCAACTCAGCCAGTGAAAGCCTCTCAAACTTTCCACTGCACAGGAAGCGCCTGATTGTGCTAAAGAAATTAAGTCGATTGTGGTTGGAGCCCCACAGTTCATAGGGGATCACGGTCAAGAGGCACTGCTTCAGAAACAGGTAAACCCTGTGAGGCGCACAGCATTGAGGCAAGAAGGAGCTGAGTTTCTCCTGTTCCTCCTCCCTCACCTCCATCACTGGGCAAAATCTCTGCAGAATTCTGCTGTAGGGACACTTTCTATGTTGACGCAACATTTGGCAGAACAGGGGGACCATGCTAAAAAAACGATGGGGAAGTTTCTTTGGTTTCCTCTCCAGCCCCTTCAGATAAGCCTGTCCCTCAAAAAAGACTATTCTGACTAAATCTTGCCCTTGAAGTCTTTTCAATCCATCCGCACCCTTCTTTTTCCTGTTCAGTAGAAAACCATGCAAACCCCTTCCACAATACATGAGTCCAAGGGTGCGGATAAAACACTGGGAGGGGGGCGGAGGAGGAAAAATCCCTGTCCTCCAACTGGGTGCTCCTTCAATGGAAAGTGAGTTTGTCTGTATTTCGACAGGCTGTTTGAAACCAGCTGCAGTATTTTCAAAAGGCTTCACAGATGGTGTTGGATCCAGCAATATTGGTTGCTGTTTCTCCAGTGATGCAGAGCACACTTGTTGGATTTCGTGTGGGTGTCCTTGTACTTCAACGCCTCTCTTTTTTCCTGAAAAAGTCTGTACTTCCTGCTCATCAGTCTGGTCACTTCCTCTCTTTCTTTTCATGTTCCTTAACCTCACATTCTTTTTGGTATTCCTCTTGCTCTTGGTACAGCTCTGATTTTCCAGATTCCTTCTCAAAGATCCTGCAACTTGATTCCTTGTAAACTGTCTTCTGTTATTTTTCTTGGTCTGAGACTGAAGATAAAATCCAGAGAAGGCTGTATTCATTGACACTCTGTCATAGACAGGTGCTCCACACACCTGAAAAAGACACGACGGAGGCACAGCCACAAACACTGAACAACTCTCCAGCAGGTATCGTGTGATATCTGTGCCGAGGCGTGCAGAGATCTTCCTCCACATGTCACTTCCATGGATGTAAGCAGCGCTTTGTGCGATGTCTCCTTGAAATTTGAAGTGGTCTGCATCCCGCTTTTCCTCAGCAAGAGAAAATAAATTGTAGCCGTTTGCCAGGACGTTTCTTTTCTTTTTTCTTCGTAGAGTGTTTAGGACATAGGCCAGGACTTCTGGTAGGGTACAAATCTGTAGAAAACACAAAACAAATCACACCAGTAAGAAGCTGACACCCATTTAACTAACACTGTGAATTGTCGTCATGTTTATTCCCTTATTACACTGATTTAAATAAAACAGATACAGCACTGATTCAACCTTATTTGATTTTTCAACATTTGATAAGCTATTTTTATCATTCAATTTTATCATTAAATGTATTTTTATTCCTCCTCCTCAACACAACATTGCATGTCTCGACATGGTAATAAGAAAACAAACATGGAAAGAAAATGTCACCCACGTGCATTTTAACAACAACCAGCATGAAGCTCGACCTAAGTGACCGTCACCTCCAATAAATTGACACTAAGGTCAGATTTACCTGACTGCAGCTCGGAACTTGTTGTAGCTCCTTGTCAAAGCACACATAAACATCCTGGACGAAAGATTTGAAGCGGTTTGAGTCTGAATCTTCAACAAGCTTGATGCTCTCCGCTTCCTTGAACACGATACTTTGAACAAACTCCTCCAGAGTCTGTGTGTGCGGATACAGCGACCGCAGGACGGACAGCGTGTGGCACATGTCGTCTGTAGACATACTGACAGAATCAAAATGCCGATTACTAGCTCAAAACTTGTAATACGATTCGGAAAAGAGCAAGCAGAAACGCGTACCGTGCAATGTTTGGTTTTTGATGGCCCGCGTCACCCACAACTACATCCTAGACCAATGAGAGATCAGTTTGTTTTAATTGTCCAATGAGATAACCACTTGCTCAGGCTTGACAGCTGACCAATAAAACACAAGAATGGAGCCGACGTGCTTCTCCAACCATTCATAGACAATAATACGTATTAATGTCTATGCAACCATAGAGGAAAATATATCACACTTCACACTAACAGTGAAATATGTTCCAATATGCTTTGTATTTCTTTTCAATATAGAAGCCGATTTCCGCCGGTTAAAAGTATAAAAATGAAAAACTACACCCTGCCAAGTCGAATTCAACGTCAAAATAAGAGATAACTCATATTTTAAACTTAATTTTTTCAAATGTTTGACTTTTGATATCAAATTCTCAAAATTTCAACCTTATCTCAAAAATTTAACGGTATTGTGTCAACGTTGTGCCTGTTTTATTTCACAACTGTGACTCTTTATCTCAAAGTTTAATATGGGCGAGAAAATATTAACAAAGCTTGGTTTATATCTAGGAAACAGGCTTCCATAGTTCCATATTACTAGGAGAATTTAAATCTTTATGCTTTAACAGAGCACTTGAGAGTTTGGGAGCAACAACTTCAAATGCACACAGTTGGATTATTCTTTGGTTTTGAACCTGGTACAAGGTCCAAGCAGCAAAACCTGATCAAACCACCATTGGAAAACTGTGTGAGCATTTATTCCATATCCTTGATATCACAGTTTCCTGCACTAGTAAGGTCTTGAACAGAACTAGTTCACTAGTTGGGTTTAAAATAGTCTACAAAGTGTTTCTATTGACACTAGGTCATCATAAGTGAACTATAAATCTTTCCTAGGTGTACTTGCCGTCCAAGACATACCACAAGTATCACTGAAAGGCATTTCAATTTTTACTAGTTAACATGTCAGAGTTATTGCTGTCTGATTGCTCACTAAGGGTTTCGGGCATCAACTAGACAACTGTCCAAAACCGTAGTAAAGAAAACTTACTCTTCACATCAGGGAAATAGAATAAATGCTCAAAGGGCTTTGAGGTATGAACAAGCCTTTGGTGTCCTTAAAGACCTTTTTCACTGTACATTTTACCTATTTTCCTTTGCTCTGAAGAAGCAGAGTGTTAAACTGTATTTCAATAAATATGGGTGGGTATTATAGAAAAGCTCCATCACTTTTACAAAATTTACACCAGTCAAATTAGAAACGGCTGGGATAAAAAAAAATGAACAGTTTTTCTTGACTACACAATCTGTGGTGTGGGGCCTCTGACTGTACAGCCCATAGACTGTACAGTCTATGATACAGCCTGTGTGCTGCTGTACCTGCACTGCGCACTTCGTCACTTGAAGGCAGCATTAGGGCTTTTTGCTGCCCCCTGCTGGTCAGCACGAGCTACGCTCTGATTGGTAGATGGACGCCCCCGTCGCTTGGACTGAGCGCGCGAATGCACCTACGTGTTGTCTGCCGCCAGAGCCCTGCTCACTGTTAGCACATCGGTGCTCGGTATTTCGCACAGAGCATAACACAGGAGAACCCGAGAGAAGGTTCTTCAACATTCACCAGCAATGGCCGACAAGGAAGGTAGAGTGATGACTTATTGTCAGGGGCAACAACATCGCGGATACTCGACGGCTGTTGCTTTATCCCGCATAATGGCTAGCTTAGATAGCTGGTAGCTGCGGTAGCATCTCGTTAGGCCTTCAGCAGTTATAACAAAAGCCGGGTACCGGAGTTTTTGTTAAAACCGTCGCAATTTCAGTTTTGTGTCGCAGTTGTCGTCTCCGCATTGTTTTACCCTGGTTTACATTGCCTGTTATGAAGTGTGTGTTAGCAGGTTTGTTAAAGTTAGCGAGACCGTTGTGGTAGGAGCATAATGTTAATGGCAGCCGGTTAACGGAGAGCTAACGGTGAAGTGCTTCAGTAAAGATGCTCCCAAACTGCTGGACACTGAAAACTAACTGGTCTGCACTATGTTTATAAGACGTGTGCGGTGAGATGACTGCAGAGTGCCAGTCATTGAATGGCTGTCAGTAATCCAGATGTCTGAGTAGTGATGTATCGTTTACCCTTTAATTCCACACGGACACCTGTTGGCAAGTAAAGTGAAATACATGTTACACAGTTCTAGTTCTGGAAAAAACTGACATCTTTCTCTGTCCCTTCTCAGCTGGTGCATTTGATGATGCAGTGGAGGAGAGAGTCATAAACGAGGAATACAAGATATGGAAGAAAAATACCCCCTTCCTGTATGACCTGGTTATGACCCACGCTTTGGAGTGGCCCAGCCTGACAGCCCAGTGGCTTCCTGATGTCTCCAGGTACATACACTCATAACGTTATGAACAGTTAGAATAGCTAAACCAGATTGTACCTCATCCATTATTTTAACTTGCATTGATTATAATGACCATTTTCTCTTTTTTTCCCAGGCCAGAAGGAAAGGATTACAGTGTTCACAGACTGGTGTTGGGCACACACACATCTGATGAGCAGAATCACCTGGTCATCGCCAGCGTCCAGCTGCCCAATGATGATGCCCAGTTTGATGCCTCACACTATGACAGTGAAAAAGGAGGTGAGACACTTGTGTAGTTGACAGTTTATATGAGAATGAAAAACTGTATGATTTAAAACTGATTTATTTTAAAGGTTAGTTTTTGAGTTGTTAAGCACTACAAGTAAAGCATACAACAGTTGTTATTAAGAGAGTTGTTGCTGTCGTTTAAAAGTGAAGGATGCCCAGTACTATTGTGCTTGTTTTAATATAACAAGGTTGCTGTCCTCTACATAGTTGCTGAAAATGGAAATCAATCAACCAACCAATCAATCAATCAAAAATCTTGGTGAAAATCCATAGGAATTGTATGCTTTGCCTTGATTTCTTTTCAATACTTCCTTCTCATCAATACATTTCTTGTGGTTTCACTGCAGAGTTTGGAGGCTTTGGATCTGTTAGTGGCAAAATTGAGATTGAAATCAAGATCAGCCATGAAGGAGAAGTGAACCGGGCCCGTTACATGCCCCAAAACCCCTGCATCATCGCCACCAAAACCCCCACCTCGGATGTGCTGGTGTTTGACTACACAAAGCATCCCTCTAAGCCAGGTAAAAAGATGTTTGTTCATGTTTTGAAAATAAAGAAGGCTAGTTGGTGGCTTTTGACTCAATGCAGTGCAAACTTTTTACACTACTTATTTTTTTGCATTGGCAACAGATCCTTCTGGAGAGTGTCGCCCAGATCTGCGTCTCAGGGGTCACCAGAAGGAAGGCTATGGGCTTTCGTGGAATCCGAATCTCTCTGGCTCTTTGCTGAGTGCATCAGATGACCACGTAAGAGAAGAATCTGGTTTCATGTTTTAGCTTGTAAACTCCAGTGTAATGGCAAATAGATGAGATTCTAGCTTGAATTTGTGGAAATGAAATGTAGACTATCTGACGTGTTGATGTGATGTTTTTCATCTCTCCTGCTCTGTAGACGGTCTGTCTGTGGGACATCAGCGCTGTGCCAAAAGAAGGGAAGGTGGTAGATGCCAAGACCATCTTCACTGGTCACACTGCTGTGGTGGAAGACGTTTCCTGGCACTTGCTTCACGAGTCACTCTTTGGATCTGTAGCAGATGACCAGAAGCTCATGATGTAAGATACTTGATAATGAACAAAATCTGACAAGCAGATTGAAAAGTGCACCAGAAAAGTTGTGAGTGTGAACCCTTTCCACAATTAATTCTCACATTGCTTCTTTTTTTAAGCTGGGACACTCGTTCAAACAACACCTCTAAACCCAGCCATGCCGTTGATGCCCACACAGCAGAAGTCAACTGTTTGTCATTTAACCCTTACAGCGAGTTCATCCTGGCCTCTGGCTCAGCAGACAAGGTAACTTAATACATCACATTGAATTTGTCACCCCCCCATATAAGTTAATAAGTGCCTTTGTGATGTGTGCTATTCAAAAATCTTTGATAACCTAGCTGTATAGAACGGTTATATTGTTACTGTTTCGGTGACTGAAGAGATTTAAAATAAAAATCTGTGGTTTAATCAGTACCTTTGTCTCGCTCACAGACTGTGGCTCTCTGGGACTTGAGAAACTTAAAATTGAAGCTGCATTCCTTCGAGTCACACAAAGATGAGATCTTCCAGGTAAGACATTAATACCTAAAAAATCTAACATAAAAAAAAAAAAAAACAATCTTTTGAAGGAACTTTGTCACAATGAAGTCATCTAAAATTCTTAGATGTCAAGATCTCTTTTTTCCCAGTCCTGTGAAAACATCAGGAAGTTTGAACATTTAAACTTACCTCATAAACTTTAAGATTACTCTTCTGCATAGAAAAATATTTAAGAGAGTTTTACGTCTGTCTAATTTTTTTTATTCAGGTTAACCTCATTTGTGTCTTTGCTTGTTGGAACAGGTTCAGTGGTCACCTCATAATGAGACCATATTGGCGTCCAGTGGAACAGACCGTCGCCTCAACGTCTGGGACCTCAGGTGAGCGCTTCTCAAGTCACTTGTCCAGTAAAAGCAGTCGTTTCTTTACTTTATATTCCAGAAGCCAGGTTAGAAAAGTCCCATTCTTGTTGGTCAGTAAATGTCTTGTCTGCATGCGAGTGAAGTGTTGCATGCACTCTGTTTTAAGCCATGTTATGATTATTGTTCTGCTAACAAACCATACTTAAGGATACGATTGCAATCAGAAATTACATTGCTGATGGTACTATCAATAAACAGTGAAGCACAACTAAGCTTGAACACTTTCCAAAGTGTTGTACAGAAGCATGAATTTTAAATCTTCTGTCTTGCTTATGTAGCAAAATTGGGGAGGAGCAGTCACCAGAGGATGCAGAGGACGGCCCACCTGAGCTGCTGGTAAGTCTGCGGAAATGTTTGATTCTCTGTGTGTACCAAAATTGCCTTTTATCAACAAGAACTGAACTGGTTTCTTCTTTGATTTAGTTTATCCATGGAGGCCACACAGCCAAGATCTCAGACTTTTCTTGGAACCCCAATGAACCATGGGTGATCTGCTCCGTGTCAGAAGACAACATCATGCAAGTCTGGCAAATGGTAAGACCTCTAAAGCACATCTCACTGAAACTGAATCAAAAGAGAAATCGATTCACTCTTTGTATTGTAAAGTCTTGAAAGAAAGTATTCTAGAGGAAAAAAAGTCTCAGAAGGCACTGTGGGATTTTTTTTTGTCAAAACCATAAACACAATGCTTGAATCAGAGCAGGCAGCCACTCACTTGCAGGGAAAGTTTTCTTTGGAGGAAACTCGCATTTCAGTTTTGTGCATTTCAACTCCACTGAGGGAAACTTGGTCAAGACATTATTTTGCCAGATTGAGTCAGTTTGAGGCAGAGCTAAGGAAGAAAAGAGTTGGTAAGTGAACTTAGGTAGTTATTTTCTGTTTCTGTCATTACTTTATATGGATGTTTAGTGTAAGAATTTACAGTAGTAGTGTTTGAAAAGTTGAACACCCAGTGATTCAAGTTGCATATTTTTGGCAAGATTTAGGCCTTAAAAAATCTGAAAATTAATGTTTTGCTGATCAACCTGAAAGATGAATATTTCACTTACTCGTGTCTTAGCCCTTTACACTATTTTACTGTGTGACTGACTCTTCTGCTTTTTTATTTAAGGCCGAGAACATCTACAACGATGAAGATCCAGAAGGCTCCACAGACCCTGAAGCCACAGCATGAGTCTTTCTGCTGTGAATCTGAACCTACAACCTCATTATGAACTGCCAAACTGCCACCTCAGTAGTTCAGTGCAGCTACTTCTTCTCCTTCTTACCATCCCTCTTTTCTTTCTGGTGGGACACTTTGTCGTAAATCTCTGTAAATACATAAACGATAATAGTCATGGGTAGCCATGTTCCCTGTTGCAATGCTCCATTTGAAGAACCCTTTTAACTGAGTAATGTGAAACTGTATTTTCAGATCGGCTATCCATACAAAACTTATGTTTTAAAACAAAAGCGTTTTTCAAAAATAAATAAATCATATTTATAGAAGCCAGTGTTTTGATCACACTAACTATAGGAGGTTTTTCTCGTCACTAAAGAGTGTGTACAGTAAACTCTGATCATGTCGGCAATGTAGCAGAAAAAAGATCAAAGTAAAAAATACAGTTGAGCTTTAACATACTTCATACGGTAACGGTCACTGACTCATTCAGAGACACTTACTGTGTTAATGGTTCTACATGGGCAAGCTTACTGTCAGACAAGTGTTTCACATATTTTCTTTGCTGCAGTGTGGCTGTGACCTAAATTGTTCAAGACTGATTTTCTCACCAGCTGTTTTGGAAGAAAGTGTTTGACTTCGGAGTGAACCTCTGATTGAAATGTCCATTGATGGTCCCACCTCTCCAGACTTCAGTCATTAAATAATCATTTAACTGTTTTTGTGATATAGATTAGTAGTTGAACTTTTTACATGTTCAATATTTGTACAGTGAGTGCATTCTTAATAAAAAGTGTGTTTCATTAGTCTTTTGGTCCGCTTGGTGAACTATTGTTCACATTTATGAACATGAATCATCAAACATCACTTCAAACATTTGGGTAATGCGCTCAAGGTCTTGATAAGTCTAAAAATAGTTTAAAGAACACAAACTCTTCCTTACTTTAAGTGAGTTGGAAATGTCATAAACCACTTCACCAAGAACTTAATGTGTCTGGCATGACGTCTTGGTGCTTTCTAATCCTCAGAACGTGTCCTCACATAATAAATCTTCCACCCATTGTTTAGATCTTCAGCCTTGTTGCCCTTATAAGTACAGAAACCATCTCTGCACTACACGCAGAGGTATTAACTCATCAGCAGCACTCAGATAACAGCAAACTGAGTCTTTATTCATAAAAAGCTTACAAGTGACAGAATTAATCTTCAGAGCTTAAAAACATCTACAGTTTATTCAACACCATGTCTCATAATAAGTGTAAAGTGCATAAATAGAACCCAGGAGTTCAGTGATTTGACAAAATGACATGATTGTCAGAAATCTTTAAAATGAAAACATTCAGTCACCATCTTTCTGCTCATCATCACACTTATGGTCCTCAATGGCTTGCCTGAAGGGAGAAAAAAAAAACAATGGATTTTTCTGTAGTACAATTTTTTTAAAGTCAGAACATGAAATATATCAACAGAGCTTACCTGTATAGGAGTAAACGTTTGGTAAGAGTATCTCTTATCTCCTCAATTTCCTTAGTTTTCTTCTTCTGAATCTTTAGCTCAGTCTTCAGCTCTCTGCTAGTTTCTTCCAGACTGTAAACTCTCTCCTGCAAGAAAGACAGTTTAGTTTTTATTGCTTTGGGCATCAGATGACTTAACCTTTTACAAATACATTTGTTTTACTCACTTAACAGCCCTCTCTATTAGGCTCACCTTATACAGTCCCATTTCCTCTCTCCTGTGTATGGAAGTGAGTTTGAGTTTCTCCTCCAAGCATGTCCTCTGGAGATTCAGCTTTTGGATCTCCTCCTTCAGAGGAGTCAGCTTAGTCTTCATCTCATGAGCCTGCTCTTTGGCTTTCACCAAGGCTTCGGCTGTTACTTCCCTTCTCTTGAGCAACGCAAGTAAAATAGGTTCATATCTGGCAAAGACAACCATTAAAAAATGTAGATGAGAAATATGTGGAGTGAAAAAACTGGATAGAGGAGAGGAGTTGTGTTCAAAGGGGAAATAATAGTACCTGTCCTCGAGTGCTTTCAGCCCACACTGCAGATACTGCTGGATGTCCCCACAGGAGTGTCTCTTGCACTGGGTCATCTCGTCCTTGGTGTTGGAGGGCTGACTGGAGCCTTTAACGTGGAGCTCTGCTTGTAGGTGTAAGAGTTGTTCCTGATGAGCTGCTCTTAGCTTGGTGAGCTCCTCTGTCAGCTGGAGCACAAGTGTCTTCATCTTTTCCTTTGAGACAAGAGGAATATTTCTTTACAGGGAGATTTTCTATGAAACTTAGGGACAGATACAGGTTGCTCTTGAGGAGTTCCTTACCTCTTCCCTCTTAAGCACCCCCACCTCCCTGTGCTGCGTGTTGAGGGCCACCTGGTTTACCGCACACTCTCTTGCAACAGTGAACAGCCTCCTCTTCAGCTTTCTTAGCTCCTCTTGAAGCCCTTGTCTCTCCAGGTTTATCTTCCAGATCTGTTTCTCCCCTTCTTCTCTCTCAACCCTGAGGCACTGGATCTCCTTCTTCCTCTCCTCTCTTCTCCCCTCTTCCTCCTTCCTCAATGCGTTTATCAGCTCTGCAACCTTATGGTCTATTTGCTGCTCTGTCTCCTCTCCCTCTTCACTGCTCTCCTTCACCTCCTCACTGTCTTTATCCCCTCTCAGTTTGAGCACCTCAGCAAGTAGCTCTTTCCTCCTCTTCTCTAACTGCTGCACCTCTTGTATGCACTCCTCCATCTGGGACCCCAGTGCCGATAGCTCGTTCATGCCTGATTCTAGGTTTAGGGAGTCATTTCTGAACTCTTGTTTGTCCTCAGATGGAAATTCACTCTTTACTTTAATCTCAAACTCACATTCTGTCTTTGCTTCTGTATGACCTATTGCATCATTTTGTGAGCCATCTAATGGCAATGTTGGCCCCAAAAACCTGAACTGACCATCAAGACCCTCCTGTGTTATTTTTAAATTCTCTTGCCCTTCAGATCTTTCCATTGAAAAGCCATCTGTGTGGTCGCAGCTGAGCGGAGGACATTGCTGCCTGTCATTTGTTGCTGAGTCGATTGCCTCCTCATCTCTTCTTTCCCTGACAACTGCATTCTTCTCTTCGTGTGGACCAACATACGAATCCAGATTGAGTGAATGCGTTTCTAACTTTGTTAACCTCTCGTGCCTGATAGGGACCAGCGTTGTACCCCTGATGTGAACGTACTCTTGGGCTTCATCTGTAGCCCAGTCTTGGGGCTCAAAATCCATCCCAGTTTCTTCCATACAGCTCTCAAGCATGGCCAACATCCCCACTAGCTGGCCCTCGTACTCAACCATGGAGTCACTGAGTTTGTTGCCCGCTGATGTGAGAGGCATCTCTTTCTGGTGAGAAATGTCTGTAGACACCGCACACCTGTCGATGATCTGCTCCAAGCCTTTGGCCTGGCCTTGTGCCGCCTGGTTCTCTGGCCCAGGTCCATCCATTTGCGTGTCAATATAACTTGTGGAGAGAAATGTGTTTGGAGAAAGATCTGAATCTTGGTAGCTGTCCATTGGGAGAGCATCTTCTCTGTCATTGTAACTTGCGGAGAATCTAGAGCCAAAAGTGAGGCCAGTTAGTTCTTCACAGCTCCTCAGTAACTCATCCATCTCCTGTAAATATGGCTTAATCACTGCAGATTGACTCAGCTGTGTTCTCATGAGGCTGAACCCAGATTGGGCAGTGTGACACTCATTTTGTTCCATGGGGGCTCTATCTGGAGCTGCGTCCTCTTCTTTGATGAAGAGGGGCTCGAACCCAGTCAGAGGAATCTCATCCATGTCCTCCATGGGTTTAAATGATGGAAATCTTGTGAGCAGTTCAAGCTTAGAGTCTTCTTTACGACCTTTTCATACCTTTAAAACCAGATGCAAACATTAGACAGGACAGCTATTGAGTGTTGATATATGTGGTGAAAATTGTTAAACAAATAAGTGATTGTATAATTAAGGATACATTACAAGTGTCCCAAACAGTTGAAAAAAATCATGTCCTTTTTTTTTTGGTTGATACTCTCTCTGTTTGCATAGCATATACCTAGAATGTACTCAATTCATTAATTAGCAAGCTTAATCTCCAATAAATTCTTAAATAATTAAAATGTAAAACAGAAATGGTTCATTATTTTGTCAACTGTCTTATGGACAAAAGTTGTGACTACTTTTTCATCATAAATCCATATCACACTGAATTTGGGATTACTGAACACTAGTGTGTAAGATTCAGATCTCTACAAATTTCCCATATTATTTAAATCACAGTTTAGCCAACATTTAAGAAAGTTATGGCTTACAAAACATGTGACAGTTGACAGGACAAGATGAAAAATTTAGTAATGGGTAAAACAGTTGACATTTTCTCCATTTTTTGGCCCTTGTGCTAACCACAGACCTTGTACATGCCATCACCTTACTTTGACCACCTCATATTTGTGTGCATTATTTTTTTACATTTAGGTTATTTTAACATCTAAAGTAAGAACACAAGAAAATGTCTGTAACACAGTTGTCAAACAATTAAAGCGTACCACGAACAGACAAACATTTAGATAAAATATTGACTGGGAGGAGTTGAAACATGTCAAACTTTCTCAAAGGTTCCCGCCTGAAAGGCTTTGACGTCACATTGTTTTGAGTCATGTGACCTTGGAGCAAACTATTGATGATTTAAAGGGTTAATTTCAATGGGTAACACAACTGACAGATTTCTCGGACACTTAAAAAGAGAATAATTTTTTATCATTATTATTTTTACTTGTATTTTTTAAACAGCTTTGTCATGTTTTAATGATTATTTTGAACAAATAATGCAGAAAATAATAGAAAAAAACCCCAGATATATAGAGTGTTAATTTTGAAGGTCAAACTTGACATTAAAGAAATTGAACAGTGCCATAACTGCAAATTCCATTGCAAAATTTACATTTTTTGGCTAAATAAATCTTGGAAGCTGTCCACTTTCTGTGTGAAATGAAAGTTAAATTACACCCAAGTGACCCAATCTAAAATTGGCCATCGCTTGAAATCAGTATTTTGTAAAATTGGTGAGTTTACCCCATGGACATGAAATGTACCCTTAATTATAGAATCACTCTAATACAAGGCCAGACACTGATAACATTTCAAAAGAGTTGTTGATCTATACTTTTTTCTGACATCTGCCAAAGCTATCTGCTGTACAAACAGCATTAGAGGGCATGACAAGCCAGGCAAAGGGACAGTTTAGCAGAGGATATACCACCAGCAGCTGCTCTGCTTGGCCAGATGCCCCAATGACCATCTGGGTGCTTGGCAATACAGAAACATACACCCTAAACAGTCTACTCATCCGAGATATGATCATCAATATAAATACATGCAAACAGCTCTAGTCTGCTGCTCCAACAGGTGGCATTGAAGGGATTACTTTAGAGAACAAACCATCATAACATGTCACTGTGTCGATGGATGGGCAGTGGGATTCATCCCTTGTGAATAAGTAAGCTGTAATTCCCCCTTCAAGTGTTTGCCAAGACTGGGCATCGTCTCTCAGTGGAGTAAATTTATCAAATTGACCCAATACTGTCATCGCTTGAAATTACTCTTGTGAAAAGGCCATGGAGATGAGTGTGACATTCATGTAGTAGCAGCTGCTTCCATGCCCACTTGAGCAAAATCCAAGTCTCATGCATTTCTAAAGTAGGTCAGATGATACAAATAATTTAGAGTTTCTAAAAACGACAGCACCAACATCACCCTCTTTCATTGGCTCTGCTTCTTCTGGTGTCCTGGATTGAAGAGTACTATCCTCTGTATGGCTGACTGAAGCTCTGACAGTGACCAGCTGTCCTGCTGCAGGGCAGGAGTGGACACAACTCACATTCCTGTACAAGTCCACTGCTTAAAGACAGCACTAAAGCCTGGATTAGCTGCAATCTCTTAAAATTTACTTTTTTTTTCCTCAATAAAACAAAGTATAAGCTTGATGTCTTTAAAAAAAAAAAAAAACTAGCTCATATTAATTTAGGAGGAACCCTGGAAGCAGCATGCATGGTTTGTGACTTTTTCAAGAATTACTTACCAAATACAATATTGACATAAAAAGAATGAAATATTTCACAAACTAAAACCACACTTACTTTTTCCCTTGCGCCTTGTGTCCTTTTAAGGTATCCTGTGGATGAACCAGTTAGAAATGAGTTGCGGTGCAAAGACAAAACAAAGTGAGCAGCAAAGAGTGAGCGGGAGCAGATGCACTGAGAGAGGAGGGGGAATTCAAGACCGTTGACCCAGCCTCTCTCTCAGTCAGCGTGCTGCTATGTGTGACCATGACTACCTCAAATCTGGTCAGGGTTATTTTTAAACACTGGGGGAAAATAAACCCTCTAAAAATACAGAATACCTAGTTGTTGCTGTATGATGTCTATCTAATTTAAGTACCTTTGTTTAAGGACTTTTCAACAACTTATATTTCTGTTGTCAGGAAACAATGTTATGTATGAATCAAACTTTCTAGACTCAAATTTGTCTTAATCCCATTGCATCAGATTTATATTAGACTGGAGGTATAATTGCATTAGACAGTCATATGCACTGGCTGCTTCATAGATAGGCTTTACATCATCCCCTTTGCATCGGTAGAATTTCACAAACATCTCTGAGGTTTGAGCCTATAATCCCACATTGACTCAATGAGTCACAGCTGTTTGCATTCATTGTGTCTGTTAAGTGACCTGTGTACGTAGAAGGTTTGTGGTGTGTGTGTGTGTGTGTGTGGGTTTACGATGGGAGAAGACATGACTCCAGGATTCAACCCATGCCTCCTAATTATCGAGAAGTCTTTAAATAGGTGCCTGCACTTTTCTGGCAGCTTCCCACAGGAGGATTGGTTTCCACCTAAACTCTTGACCTCAACAATGGACCACAGGTGGTCTTGTGTTGTTTGGGGGGGCACTGAAAGGGGTTTGAAAACACATGAGGACATGCACAAGGTTAAAAAGAATGGAAATGAGTATTGGAGGCAAGGAAAACAAATATATAAAGTAGAAAAGTGATAAATACCTCAAATTAGAAAGGCAAAGATTTTGTTTTTGTTCAAGGACTGTGGTTTAATTTCTCCTGCTTTTCTTTGATATAGGGTTCATTTTGCATTGAGAATAATTTTATGACTCTTTTTCTGTTTTATTTTTCATTACTTTCATAACATCCCACTTTCTACTTTTTTCCCAAACATACTGAGAAATTAATACAGTCAAGTAACACTAGATGGCATCAGAGTTTAGTTTTGAGTCCTCTAGTCTTCAGGGTGACATAATGGTAATGTTAAAGAAACAGTTTGAAACCATCTCCCCCATTCTGTTTACTGGTTTGTTTTAAACACTGCAATCAGCTTTGTATGCTGTTCTTGCTGTACAGCTGTATGCTACAGCCAAATCAGATGACACAACTTTTAGTGTGGATACAGATTGATGATACGTTTATGTTGTCTTCTTAAATGTCTTTGTCTCATCTTTGTCTCTCAGAAAAATAAAAAAAGTATATAGACTGAAAAATGTTCTGCTATTTTTGTGATAAAATCAAATTATCAAAGGCCTCTTTACCGAAAGCCCATTTTAGAATAACTTCCGAGCCCTTTTTACAAAGTACCGGTACTCATATTTGTAGTTAACACCCTGTAAAAATGTGATGGTCATGTCTTTGACATTCTGAGTCACTGTTTCCATGATGAGATTTTGTCCCTTCTGCTCAAGAAAAGATGTAATGTTTATCTAATTCAGCCATCTTGACTACTGAGACTGTTTTGGCAAGTCTGGGCTCTTGGAGAGAGCAAGACAGTAATTTACATGGAGCTATGTCCGGGGATTATCCGCCTCAGAAATGCTGTGTTGTTGCAGCCCTTCTTGGATGAAGAGACCAGCATTGATAGTCTTCTTCACCTCTCTGCCTTAAAAATAATCTTTTCAGATCTTTTCAGCTTTTCTCTCTTTTCCTTAAGTATGGTGAGCTCACCAGTGTGTGCGTGTGTGAGTGGGGGTGTATACGAGGACTAGGGGGAAATCAAATATTTTAGGGGGGCGTTGTGGTCTAGGACTGAATGTCCCACTGAGACAGGCCATATGCCGGACATTCATTTGGACCGGTCTGTTACTGTCTACTCCAACCTGTACCACAGTCCAAACTCAGCAGATCATGCTGTCAGTATATTCCCCTGTCTCTCCTCCGATTTAAATCCTGTAATATTTATCCGAAGGTATCAATGAAACATGATGGGTCCTTGATGTTTTCGAAAATGTGCAATCTCTCCAGAAATATGGGGCTTGTAGTTTGTTTGTGTTTAGCTCAAAACTGGCTTTAAAAGATCACAACCTTTGTGGAAATAATATATGGTACATATTTTATGAAAATATGTTCAGGAAACAGCCCAGCCCAATTGTCTGTTTTGTGACTTCCCTGACAACTAGTAGGTTATTTGTGGACTGCTGGATACTGTGTCACAACTTTCTGAAAACACACAGTGTGTAATTGTTTCTCCAGCAGTATGACACTTTCAAAAATAAGCATGTTGTCCAGTGTTTGCTATTACCTTTTTTAAGGATAGTTAAAAGAAAGGAGCCTTCATGGTTCATCTGGGGGAAAAAACCCAAAACAATCTAATGCACATCTAAGAAACCACAATAAGTACACCACTTGCAACCAGAACACACAGAAACAATATGAAATACCTCTTTTTTCAGGATCATCATCTTTACATTGAGTCTCAATTGCAGTGTAGCCACCCATCACTTGCTGGAGGTACAGTCACAGGTATAGGTTATTTCCATAATGCTGCAATGCTCTACCATCTGGGTGTAAATAAGCACAGATAATAGATTACAACTCACAGAGAAACACAGTTAGACAGTATATTAATTGAGATGATAGAGATAGAGTTGCATTTAGGCAGAATCAGTCTAATGAATTATTCACCTCTGATAACACAATAGAACCTTGAAAATGAAGATTTGTGGTTCAGAAAACAACCCTCTTAGTTTTCCACTGGGACATCTCAGATATGGTCATTGGACTTTAGCAGACAGCAAAAACACTCTTCTCTAAACACTTTATTGTGTCCTCTCTCATTGTTTTTTTCCTTCTTGGTCATGTTCTGTGTCATTGAGCTTTGTCTCACTGTACTTAAAGTTGATGGCAGTGACATTTTAAGTGCTTATTTTACAGGCAACACAGTTGTCAGCCACCGTCTTTCTTCTGTCATCAGCCACCCAGTGTTTGTAGCAGTTACCATTAAGTTCTCCAGGGTTTACTTAGAATAATAGAGTAAGGGGCCCTGTGTTCTTATTCAGTGTGTTTTTCCACTCCTCTAGATTGGATATGTTTCCTCTATTTAAAGACGGTGGATATTTTTACCCCTAAAAAGACACAAACAGCCACAGTGTGTTCCCACAGCTTTGATTATTATAACTCGAGGAAAAACCCTACAGTCAATGAAGCTGCTTCTGTTGGGAATCAAAATGTAAGTTGGGAAATTTTACTTTGTAACAGTTTTGGAAAGTAGGCATCTTTTTGAGTGCTAATCAGATCTGACCTTAAATCAGCCTTTACAAAAGTCATGTTATTGGTTGCATCATGCACACACTGTCAAACAATCAGGACCAGTTCCCATGAAGGGACACTGCAGATCAAAAACAGCTGATATGGAGAGATGAGACGTGCTGAGATGAGATCACACGCTCAGTCAGTGAGGATCATAGTGTGGTTGCAGTCATGGGTGACAGAGTTGATCTGCAGAGAGAACAGTGTCAACAGTTAAAACATCAGGAGATATTTCATGTTGATCCACAGCTCTTTATTCCAAAACATTTGGATTCTGGATGTATTCTTCATTAGGATTCTTTTATGTGGAGACCTTTTGTATATCAGTGTTATTTCATTAGTTTTGATTATGGATTTAATATCCTTTTTTTAAAATATGACAGGCCTGAATAGGTTGGTTTTCATTAAGGCCAAAAAATTTCCTCTCTGGAAAACCACTTCATCCAGTAATTACAGTTTATGGTAGTTTTACAACTGGAGGAAGGATTGTATTCTAAATCAAGTCAAAACATCAACAACAAGTGATTTATTTGTGATCATCTGTCAAGCCTAATAATAAGCACAGACTTAATTCAGACTAAACACATGGTTCCCATTTTAGTTTACCTTTTGTCTTAAAATGAGGGCTTTATTTATTTATTTATTTTTATTTTAACAAGACAATTATTGAAAATCTAAGGAGTGATTATTCATGTGAAGTCTTTTTTTGTTGTTATCAGATCAGAAAGGCTTAACTGTGTACTTGAATCAGCCTCAGGTGTATGAACTGTGAACTGTGTTGTACTTAAATTAATAACTATTGCGATGTTACCCCCAGAGTCATGATGCCTTTGTATTTTAGTTAAACAGAGCTCTTGTCAAAATTAAAAAAAAATCATTTGGTATCAGTTTTAGAACAAATAGAACTTCTGCCAAAGAACAAGACAGAAAGTGCACAAACAGATTTATACACCAAACCAGTCCTTATGTATTATAGCATTCCTCACTCCTTACTCATTCTCCTTCCTGGTGCCACTTTTTCTGCAGACAGGTATCTTAAAAGCATCGTGTGGACACTCAGTCCACCTGACCTCCTCCTTTAAACCTAAACATGTCAATCGAGGATGCACAATAAATGATGTTTAAGCTGTGAGTCACTGGTTCTTCACTAATTTGTACTTAACTCAACTTGTTTTTTTAGAAATTGTTTCACCTGAGAAATCACCACTGTTTCAGCTCCCTTAATTAGATATGTGTGTCCTGTTTTTCTCCTTTTTAAAATGCAATCAAGGTCACCTCAGGCTTCCTGTCTGTTCCTCATTCAACAGACCTCCTGGAGAGAGTGATAACAAGCAGATAGTTCCCCTGCAGATGGAGAGAGAGAGAGAGACAAAGGGTTAGTGAGAGGAAGAGAGAAATGGTTGGATGGATGGATGGAAAATTGTGGCCTGTTTTTGTACAATTCCAAACAACTCAGCAGCAACCACACCCTCTCAGGAATTCCTGCTGCAAAAATATTTCTTGTCATGTTTTTAAAGCAGCAGTTCTCCTTTATTATGCAATGTGTCCCAAACAAGCAAAAGTATATAAACTGAACTGAACTTAAACACAGGATGTAGATGAAGTTAATAAAGGAATCACAGCATATTTTATTCTCCTCAATAACAGTACGATTTGTGAGGTGCACATTACATCTTGAATAATAGGTACAAGGATTTGGATCTTATATTCAAAATTAATTGAAACTCACTTTATTTATCAGTGAAATAAAAAAAACATGATGAGAAACTCAAAACAAATGAACAAAATGAGCAAACCTTTGCCACCTTTTAAACTTGATGCTAGCCTACAAAAAACATGTTCAACATTTGATTAATTTAAAAACCAAATAAGGCTTGTATAATCCAAATTACAATTCAAAACAGACAAAGCTCCCCCAGACCATGATTAAAGATTTTACATCCAACCTCTATTTCATTAAATTTGGGACATAGTGTTTACCACAGATAAAAAAGACTAATGTTTTTCAATTCTTGTTTAACCTATATTCATTTGAACACACTACAAAGAAAAGATATTTATTGTTCAAACTGGTGAACTTTGTTTTTTTGTTTTTTTTGTTGCAAATATTCACTCATGTTGAATTTGATGCCTACAATGTGTTCCTTGAAAGCTGCGACAAGGTCCTGTTTCCTACTGTGGTTGATCACATTTGTTGATATATGGCTTTGACATTGCATGGTAGAGCTTAAACTTGCTCTTGTAGATGTGGCGATGAACTGTGTAACCTGACAATGGTTTTCTTAAGTGTTCCTGAGCCAGTGTGGTAATATCCTTTACACAATGATGTTGGTTGTCAATGAGGTGCAGTCTGAGAGGTCGAAGGTCACAAGCTTTCATTGTTTTTTGTTTTTTTTCTTAGCATTCCTCAACTTTCTCAGTCTTTTGTTGCCCCTGTCCCATCTTTTTTGGAACACATCGCAGGTTTCAGATTCATAATGAGTGAATACTTCCAAATAAACAGCAAAGTTTATCAGCTTAAATAATAAATGTTCTGTCTCTGTAGTGCATGAATTGAGTATAAGGTAATCAGGCTTTGCAGGTCATTGCATTCTGATTTTAATTACTTTTTACCCAACGTCACTGCAATTAGGCTTTTACATGTTTCCACTCTTGTAGCTGTTGCTCTCCAGCTTGAAAAAAGCCATCAGCTCTCTCAAGTTTCTCCCCTCCATAAAACTGAATGGGAGCATATCTCCAGTTACCATTTTGGTTATTAGCAGGCTAATCTTTTCTGCTTTGGTTTCATCACAATGATATACACTAACAGGGTGAGCAAATGATGTGATATGAGACCTTTTTTTTGTCTCTGCTGTTTTCTCCTTGTGCTTCATGCACATGTGATTAAGCGATGAAGTAGTGTTTCTATGGTGTGCAAGTTTAACACCACTTATCTTGTACTGCAGAGTAGCTTCATTGTTTCTGTCAAAATATTCTCGCAATTCTTGACTGAAATGTTTCAGGTGTTGTAGACGATTCTATGTTTGTTGTGCTTTTGCTTTCAGTGTATGAATTTTTTCACTGTTGAGATGTGAAAAAAAATTCATAGACAAAACTGCTTGAAAAATCAAACAGTGGAACCAACAAAAAAAGAAGAGGAGAGCTAGTGGGAAAAAAAACCCCTGTCTTTTCAGTATAAAAAAGTGACTGTTTAGGTCGAGAGATTTTTGTATGTTTTTTATTAGAAGAGATCATGTCATGAATCAGTGTGTGTCTCTGTGTAGGACTTATTTGCCAGATGGCTTTGGGCACAGTCAGTGTGTCTTGGCCCGAAACCCTCTGGATTCTGAGAAATACTTAACCGTCCACTGTGCTAACTTTCTCCTCCTGAACACTGGATACACAAGGCTTTTTGTGTATGCTCTGCTTGTTTTATTTTTTCACTTTTATCAGGGAATTATCAGTGGCATATATAAGAGTAACTCTTGTTCTTAATGTGAGCCTGTGTATATGTCCAAACACTCATGTCAAGTTAAAGCAACAACATCAAAAAGCAGGTTTCAACTTGTCCAGGGAGAAGAAAACACCCACAGGCTCATAAAGTCTGATGGACGGCTTGAGGGTCACTGAGCTGATCTATGACAGGGTTACACACACACCCAGGTCCCTCTTCTCAAGAACCCATCAGACAGATAGAAACACAGATCCAAAGTCAACATTTCTGGGTTTTTTTCTTATCTCAGCCTTTGGGTTCAAAGCAGTTCAACCAAAACGTCAGAGTTTTACTCAGAAGGCCATCAGTCGTAACGCAAATCACAGTTTGATTCAGCATGCTGCATTATTTTGGTGTTGTGAACATATCTTTTCATTTATTTCCATGAAATAAATTCACCTTATCTGTTGATTGACAAAGTTTTATGCTCAAATCGCCTTCATAAGAATTTGTCTGTTTCAGAGTATAACTAACAGCAGGTAAGGAAACGACCTTCCAATGACATCTCCACCATTCCACCTTCAGACTGAACAGATCTATAGAGGCACCAAAGCAGAATAGACAACTGTGACAGCTTTATTTTCAGCAGGTTCGACTCTGACACACTGACACTTCATCACACTTAACACAATCACAAGGGACATGACTTAACATTAAGTCCTCCAACATCTTCCTTTCTCATGATGATGAAGTGAAATGAACATCACCCCCTCTTGCCTTTACAACATAGTATTTTTGTGTTTCCATTAAAGGATGGTCAGAGGTAGGAATGTGGTAGGAACAGCCAGTCACTGTCCACCACGGGCAATAACATGCTCAGACAGGGGTAACTGGAGGGCAGCGAGGTCTTCACTTTCCCCATTTTGAACTTTCTCACAGTAGATGCTTTGGTGCAGACACTGCAAAAAGAAATGCAAGGTGATGGTTTAATAATCATTTAAACCCTGTGTTAAATAGAAATTAGACATCATATTAAATGTTGAAACTGCTTTTTTCTTAAATGACATCTTTTTAAAATGGTACCAACAACATGTTTCTAAAAGGTTAGAACGGGGCATTTTGACCACTGTTATCTCATGTCTCCATTTAACAACACTCCGTAAAGGTGGGGACTGAGGTCAGTTTGTAATCTGGACTTTTCTACTACAGAGTCATGCTGTCATTTTACACGTGCAGAATGATATTTGACATTGTCTCACTTACAGATACAAGCTCTCCAGTGAAAAAACTCACCATTCACTGTTGTCTCACACAAACTATTGAGTGATCAGGTATTCTAACAGATGTACAAACTAAAGAGGAAATGCACCATAAGTCTTAGTGTTTTAACTTTTCTACTGTTTCCCCTCTAACCCAAGGATATGAAGTTTTACTTATTGTTTTACAAGATCTTATTGCCATTGGATTAACAGCTACAGCCCAATTATCTTGCCATATTTAAGATACACCGCAGAGGATTTTTTTTTCTATAACATTTCCACATCATATTCTTCAATATACCATGTTCTCAGTTTGGTTGTCAGATTTAAAATCTTATTATCTTGCCTGTGTTGACTTTTTGCAGTGTACTCTTGATCAGTCCTCTTCAGAGACCCCTTTTTCAACCAGAGCTCACTGCCAGCAGTCTAACATCTATCTCACCACAGGCTGGTGAGACAAAGCTGTCTCTGTCTCACAGAGGAAACCCCTCAGTGTTTCACATATGAGCGTCAACCTGGAACCTCTCCCTTGTTTTTTTATAAAGCTGTTATTACATGCAATGATTCCCTCTCTGTCCCTTTTTCTCTTTCTTTCACCTCTCTTTCCACCCCTCCCATCCTTTCAGTTGGGAGCTGTTATAAATAGTGGACTGAGGAATGTAAGTTTGGGGCTTTTTAGAGCTTTTGATTTCTCAGTGATATATAGTTATACATTGTTAAAGGTTTAAACATGGACACATAGGTAAAAACTGATTTAACAAAACGGGACAACAGAGCAGTTGGGAACTGTTTTGGCATTGTTTTTGCTGTAGTTTCAGTGTTGTATCCTTTTGTCAGAGAAATGGACGGAGAGCAGCAGTCCGTGCAGAAAGAATGTGTCTGGTGCAGGACAAAAGCAGGTCGGGAATGATAATGCTGGTCCGAGGGAGCTGGGCTTATCCCAGCCGGTAGAATGGATTTCCTGTCTGCAGCCACCCTTCAGTTACATCCAACACACACACACACACACACACACACATACACTCAAGCACATGCACACATGCAGAGGTCATTGACAGAAAGTGTGTGTTGCTGTGCTTTGATTGAAGTGCTAAATTCTTCACTTCTACACAAACTGATCTTAGGATGTTGTTATAAATATGACTGAAACTTCTTTGGAGTGCACCACCTTTTATTGAAGCACATAGTAGAAAACTTAAGTATAAATCCTTGATTATATTGGGTTGTGGCTGTTTTACATATCAAGCATGTTGCTCTGCTTTTGCTTTCAGTTACTGTAAAATCTTTGTATGCAAAATTTGTTTCATCTCTTAATCTTGACACCAAGTGTTGCTGAAGAAAATATTGAAGATGAACAGATGACGGCCCTCATGCTGCACTCAATAATGTAATTGAATACAAAAAAACCATAAAAACTCTAACATAAAAAAACTGTGTGTATCAACATAGAAGTCATTGTCCCCACAATTTACTTAGTCTCAGGGCATGATCACTCTGGCACAATTTCAGACATACACTCATGACCCGCTTACATCTCTATGAAGTGTCTATTTACAAGACACAGTCTCATCAGAGTCAGCACAATGGAGAACACAAAGAACACAGCTGTAACTTTTACTTTTTGGCATATGTCAAGTCATTTTGGACCAGCACAGCCTTCTCTTGCCACTTTAAAAAATGTTTGCCGAGAGGAGAAGTCGGGGCAGCTACACCTCATGAAATATGCATCATATCCTGAGCATGGTTCACTTGCGATCACACTGAGCAAATGATCTGGACTTTAGGGCTGAAGTTGACCGCACCTGAAATGCAGTTGATGCTTGAGTCCAAATTCTGTCGCGAGTCTTTGGAAATCTGTACTCAAGCACAAGTTTTCTGGATATTAAAAATGTGACTGTCAGCAACTGATGCAAATTGAGTTGCAAGCTCAGTATCATATCAATATTCATAGTGTTATCTGGACATCAATGAACAGAAATTTGCATGTCAGTATTCATCAATTTGCTGTGAATATGAAAGTTAGCTCAGGAGTTACATTGCATCATAAAAACAGTCCTTACCAACAATCATGAATTGAAACAATATTGTCAACAAAGCCTAATCTTTTCTCCAGCAGTAGGATATAAATCCAGACTGAACACTGAGCAACAAACACAGAAGGAGCTCAGAGTGAGTGAGGGAGGGTTGGTGGTACATACCCCAGTAAGCTCACAATGTTCTGGACATTATTGGTTTCATGCTCCTTACTGGATACTCACAGACTGAGCAGCACGTTTACAGACATACAGAGTTTCTGTTTTGTATTACCATGGTAACAGTTAAACAGTTCAATCTGTTCGGCATGAGTGAAATAAACTATGAGTCACTTTAACCCCTCCCTAAACACCAGTGCTCCCTTTCAGCATGGATTCCCCAACCACATGAACAAAAACCCCCTCATCATACACAAACACAGAAATCCTGAATCATCACTGCTGCAAACTTTCTAACACCGCAGGCTTTTGGTTGGTGATAATTTTGTTAACTTTTGGGGATTTTTCAGATAATCCAGCTCAGTTATTTGATTTGTTGTAAAAATTGTACTAGATGTAAGACAAAGTGACTACACGTATAAGACTCAGTTTTTTTCCTGTAAATGATGATGAGGGCGATACAGAAGGTAACTGCTGGTCGGGATATATGAGACATATGATCTGTATGATGGATTCAACCCATTAATGTGAGGCATATGACTTCCATACTGACAGTGATATCCTAAGGACATGTGCCAGAATTAGCCGCTGGAATCCCAACAGACAGGTAATTTGGCTGTCTCATCTCTGAGGCTAAAATGAGACTCTGACCCATAGCTCACTGACAGAAGATAAAACAGATCTTATGACAGTGCAGGAGTTAAGTAATATAATTCACCTTAATTTCATCTGATGTCATGTCTGGATGGATTTTTTTTACTTCCAATTTGTGGACCAGCTGAAAACTGATGTAAGTGTAATGAAATCTCGTCTTCCCTTGATTATTATTGTGAGTAATTGCTGCCAAAGAAAGCTGATATTCAAGCTTTCCAAAAGAGTGGCTATTATACCTGTGGTTTACATGTGGATGGAGGAAGTTTTTGTCTAAACAGATTCTTGTTGGAGCTCTGCTTTTTTTTTTTTTTTTTAAATTAAAGTGACTGAGAAGAATTTGTATGAAATCGATTGCAACGAGTCCCTTCAGCTGGAGGACTCACACAAACTGTCCTGTTATATTTGTTTTGAAAGTGAAAGAGAAAGTAGATCGGATCTTCTTTGTAACACAACTTTTCTTTTATTGTAATGAAGAGTTAATTGGAGTCCAATTTTTCTGAAGAGGTTGTGTAGTACTCTTCTCCCAGATGTGTCTCTGTTCGCTTCCTCCCCCAGGGCTGCTTCACCGTCCTCCTCCCCCTGTCTTTACCTCATTGGGCCTTCTCCACATTCAAACCAGATGAGCCAGTCCCACAAGATACATGCTCTCCACCCACATCTGACAAGCATCCTCACCCCCAAAAAACCCACCCACGAACATACGTGATGTCACCCGCCACTGTGCAACGGGCGTCACAGTTCAGTAACAGGGCTCGCTGAAGATGAGTACAAGTGGTCAAGACTCAAATGTCACTGACCCCTGTGGCTGCTTGTTTGCTTGAGTGTGTGTGTTTGTCATGTTAACAAGTGGTTTCAGGTTTCCACCTGGCTACACAGTGACAGGAAGAAGCCACTCCCCTTACAGAAAAAAACGGCTCTTCACTTCACACCAGGCCACTTTTCCAATACTTGACTACTCAGCTGTTTTTGGAGAAATTTCCCACCTAAGGATTTTTTTATCTTTATTGTTTTTTTCTTTTTTTAACAATCCTCTTTGTTACAGCTGCAGAAGAGTTGCAGTTGGCTCTCTCTTTTGATTTGGGTTTGTAGAGTGATCTGTTAATTAATACTTGGGTCCAAGGTGTGTATTTTTGTCCCTCCCAGCTACAATGAAGTCTCTTGGCCCAGAGGTTCCCCTCCTGAGAGAGAGTGCGGTGACTGCACCTGATCCCCGGAAAGGAGGCTAAGATATACGACACGAGGAAAACCTGCAGACACTCACTGCGGCTCAAGTTAAGGATTGAAAACTGAGGCTGATCTGCTAAATACCAGCTGTCTGGAACGTGAGGGGAACATCTTGCGCTGGAATGGTGTGGCTAACTCTTAACAACACTGTGAGAGGTGGGAGGAGAGGCTGGCTCTCAGACGGAGGGTGGGACTCTGGGACCATGGAGCTTCATTCACTCTGCTGAACACACACTCTCACATGCACACACAAACACACATGCTGTACAGGACTGTTCTCAGGCTGAGTGGAAAGAGGGGAGCAGAGGAGAGGACAGCACGCTCGCTCAGTAAGTTATACACAGTTGTGTTCTGTGCTTCTAATCATTTGGCAGGAAGTGTTTAAGCTTTATTTGCTAATTTGGCAAAAACGCAGGGATTGTGCAAGTTTTTCGTGCCATTACAAAGTTCAGCATTTCCTTTTCTTCTCTCGCTTTTATTGAATTGAGCTTTCTTTTCTCTAACTCACCCATACACTCTTTTCTGCTGATGTGAACCACATGTCACATATGCACACACACATACACACACATACAGAAATGCTGCAGAGATCCAGCTCTCCTCCTTAGGGCTTCTCCTCTGCATACACAGAATAAAACAATAGGAGTAGGGAAAGCATGGGCGGATGAGTGAAGGAAAACTAAAGTAGGACAGTGAGAGAAGTCTTCTGATATGCTGCTCTGATAAAAAGACTCTCTTGGCTTCGAATTCAGTAATTTTCTGGTTTTAATCCCTCTGATTTCTTCATGTGATTCTGTGTGAGTTTTGTGTTTTCCAGTTAATCGCTGTTTTCTTCGTGATCTGCTTCTTTTCTTCTCAATAGTTCTTGCTTTCTTGTGTCTATATGTACTCCCTCTGGCTTCATTTTGACCCTATTTTCCATCTCTCTCTCTCTCTCCCTCTCTCTCTCTCTCTCTCTCTCTCTCTCTCTCTCTCTCTCTCTCATTTCTCTCTCTCTCATCCTGCTGATCTCACTGTTGTCTCAGGTGGTGACAAGCAGGAAAAAGAGACACTGAGCGAGGCAGAAGAGGGACAGAGGGGCATATCACACCCCGAATAGGGGGGAGGTTTCAGATCCAAGGTGTAGTTCCCAGACAGACGACAAGCTGATCCAGGCCTTAAATCCCAGGACCAACCTCCAGGATGTCCCGGAGGAGGTCTACAGGGGACCTGGTGCCGAAGGACATCACTGAGATCTTGGCCCGGGAGGCGAGGGTTCAGCAGAAGAAGTCAGGAAGCTCCTTTGGACACGCCTTCAGCTGGTTTAAAGGGAGCAGGAAGAAGAAAGGTATTGGAAATGGGCTGAGCCGAGCTGTCATCGGGGTAACAGATGCCAAACTGGGACTTCAGGACAATGAACCTGCAAATGGTGAGTGCTTGAAGACTCTATATTGAACTCCAAGTTTCGATACTTAGCTGATTCCCCTTCGCAATTCACTCTTAGGTTGGATATAAGCATTTCAGTATGAGCCTGGAAAAGCTATCCGCATTTACACATTTGTTTATTCTCTTCTACTTTTAAATGATAAACTTTTTTAGAGCTTCTTCAGGCGTTTTTGCTGTTCTTAAGACTGACTGAAATAACAGTCTCTATGAGGGCAACAAGACTGATAACTTGCAACCAGTGTGGGTCAGAAAGAAGTGCCTTTATTTATGTCTTTATTTGCAAGATTCAAAATGAATTTCATGTTTCTCAGTTAAAAGACATAAAAATAAGGTATTCAGCCAGAAAACACTACTCTGAGAGATGAATAAGTGGAAACATTCAAGTTACCACTTTGTGCAGAAGGCTCCTAATTTGCAAAATCTGGTGCCAAAGTCTCTGGTTGAGAAAGTTCCTGAAGTACTATTGTTACCAAGTCATGGCAGCAGGAGCTCGCTGTGTTTGACATGCTAAAACCTACTTGAAACCGAGTAAAGGATTTAGTTTTTGAATATTTTCATTTCTAAATCATCACTTGGCTCTGAAAAGAATCAGTGACAGAGATCCTGAGTTTGGTTGTCCCGCTGCAGTTCAGTTTTAATTTTGTTCGAGATTCTAATTTTTTGTTGCTGTTTGGCATCTTGGCCTGGGACCATTCTGTCTTTTTCTGCCTCACGATCAGTTCAAACAGTTACTGTGATGTTGTGGAGAAATTTTGTCTTTTGGATCAAGATGAGGAGGTGAAAGTGAACTTATCATCAGCACATCAGTCTGAAAATGTATAACTCATTGAAAGTGACACACACACACACACACACACACACACACAGACGAACGGTCACAGAGGTCTAATCCCTCTCTCTATTTACTGATGCACTTGCTGGGTCGGCAGCTCAGAGATTACTCTCAGTCTCTGTTTCCTGTTTTTGTTCCACCTCTAAAGCCATCTCTTTCTCTTCTGTCAGCGTGTTCGTGAGTGTGTTTGTGTGTGTGTGTGTTTGCAAGTTTGAGTGTGTGAGTGTGTTACTGTAGTAACTATTGAACAACTTAAAGACATTCACATAGGCAGTCTTTTAGGACTTTTTTGCTCTTGTGTGGTTTCGTGCTCCTTCCACTGTAAAAAGACTTCCATGATCTCTTCTTATTCCTTACATTGTGGTTTTTTCGGGTCCTTTGAGATCCATGAATTCTGGGAGGCCAACAGTCGATGGAGTCAGTTAATCCATTTAAAAATCCGATTATCTTGTGAGGCCATTTTTTCCCAGAGGATCTTGTGGTCAAAGACAGATGGTAAGAATGTTTGGGAACCATGTTTTTTGGCATTTTGTCTGGATGGTAGTTTGGTTTTAAGACTAAAGAGGGACATTGAATCTTGGAAGTAGACTCTGAGTAGTCCTAAACTTGCTGCTAGAAATGTTAAGAGCACAGCGAGGAGTTTATAGCGATCTTGAAATACTCTCACTTTTATATACTTGCCTGTTCATAATCAACAGTTTAAAATGTGGTTATGAACGCCAAAATCGGTTAGCTTCAAATTCTGTTGCTCAATATGTGTGATTGGGTCAGACTTCAAGTGGAGGAAAATGATCCCATTCACAGCATGTTCAACTCTTTGATGGTGACACTGGTTGGTGAAGTTTAGCAGTGAGGAGTCACAACAGTTATTTTTCTTGAAGAAAATAACTTCTCAGATCAAATATTTTGGTGATGGCTTATTCTGGAGCTGGACTATTAAAATGAAAAAGGACAGAAAGCATAAGGGAATAATGATAGATGGTTTTCAGTAGAATGTGACAATTACTTGATATTATAGGACATGATTTTGCATTTCAAGAAACAATAGTATACAGTTCAGTAAATAAACTCAGTAGGGTGCTTGTTTAATTGAAGAAGAAAAAAGACTGTATTTGTAAATCTATCATGACCAGTGGGTTTGTCTGCTCATCTATCAATGTCATTGGCTAAACCAAACCACTTTGTTGAAGCAGGCAAGAAACTTAAAGGAGAATAAAATTGGAATATTAGAGAACATTGTTTTGAAGATTCTAATTTTTTGTTACTGTTTTTGCAGTTTTGCAGCGTGTATCTTTACCTGACTTTAAGTTCACTCAAGGCATGTTCCCGTCGTATTGTAAATATGGTTTGAATCAGCCAAGGACCCTGTTGGCAATTTCTAAAATGATTTTTGATATTTCTAGCTGGAGTTTTTATGGTTCACTTTCATCTACTTTTGTGTTACTGCCTCTGAGATAACCTACTGCAAAGGACAGTTATATTATTGACTTCTGTTGTGCTTAGTTGACAGTGGATGTGTGGTTTCAGTTTCTGTCATCACTGACTAGGTCAAAGTGCAGCTGTAATGCACATTTTTGTGTTTTTTCACTTTGAAAAACCATTGAAGCAGAGGACCAGCTTGTTTTCTTGTAAAAAAAAAAAAGTGAGTTAAGCCTGTTTTCCTACCAGTAAATGATGATTATTTTACTCTTGCTCTTCCTTTTGTTCATTCTTCCTGAACCTGCTGGGTGACTTCAACAGACCGATGAGACAAAGCTGAGGCCTGTACAAAGACGCACTTCACACATAGAGACACACTGTCGCTTCTTCAGACACATCATCCTTCTTCCTCTCATTGGTCTAGTTCAAGTTCAATCATTTTACGTATCCACGCACAGAAAGAGAATCGTTTTAACATTACAAATTTCACTTTCTTTAAACCCACGCCATCCTGTGCTTCTTCATTTTTATTCTGAAGTCACGATCCAGACATTTAGACACATTTTAATTCAGCATCAATTTAAGAAGGAAGCGAAGTAAGACCAGGGTCTTCTAAATGACTGTATTATTACTTAACAACAGCACACTGAGATTTCTACAAGTTTTGGTGAGTGTGTGGACATTACTACACTATTTGATGCCCTCAATGATTCTTTCATAGAGGAAAAGTGTCAACGCAATGTCTTTGTTCATCTTAAAACTGAACATTTTATCCACAGTTGTTCGGACTTGACACCAGTGCTGCTGTTCAATTTATTCCCTTATAGATCACAAATTAGTTTCCCATTGTTTCAGGGTACAGTCACACTGACCATCTGAACTGTGTCATGATTTGCCCTCCTGCAGCTCTTTTCCCCAGCTGGCCAGTGTGGCCTGTGGTTACACTTCTCTAATATAAACCAGACATAAGGCACACGCAAGTCCGCCTACGTCATCATGAAGCATCTGTTCACAAGAAGCGTGGTCTCCTCAGAGTCAGCACAATGGAGAACACAGGGAACATCGCTACGACTTTACTCACTTTTTGGCTTATGTTAAGTCATTTTGGTATTAGGGATTGTATGGCACGTCTTCATTACGTTCTGTTGCTTGCACTCGTGCTTGAAGTTTCCCGAGCTGGAGCACATCTCCAAAGTTTGCCAAAGCCAAGGAAGTTTACCAAGCCTGAGCCCAGCACACCTGTGGTCAAAGAGCTGCACGATATGGCCTAGTACCAATACCTCAATATTTTTTTGGCTATCACGATATATATCTTGATATTCTGATGTATCCTGTTCATCCATGATATATATGTTAAACTCAAATCTTTGATACATAATATGACACCAGTATATTTAAGCAAACCTTAGATTCTTAAAATTTGCATGGAAAAGGGGAAAACCAAAATAGTTACATGTTTTCAGTTTCAGTCAAATAATTCATTCAAAATTTTTCATCTGGCTGAATGTTTTAGATTTCTAAAATCACAACCATGAAGACCAATTACACTTTAAAGATAATATTAACTTGATTCGAAGATGTCTTAATCTTAGTTTAATCAACTACTGAGACATCATTGGCTGTGCTGAACCCACAATCTGCATTTGACGAGATGTTTTTCCCCTTCATCTGATACAAAAATCCATGCACAGGAGAGTTTTCTGGATTGGGGGGGGCTGCTTGCTGTGAGAGGAGCACCAGCAGGGAGTGAAACTAGCGAAACTATGAAGAGAATTACATACCAACGTCTTAAAACATTCACCTGATAATTTATACTCAATGGTCTGATTTTTTATTCATCTCTCGTGCAACAACTCATAATACATTGAGTATATTCAATATATCCTCCACCTCTAGGTGGTCACACTTGTCAAATAAACTGGATTTTCGGGTTGAAGTGTGCATGGGCATGGATGCAGATTGCCAATGTGACCGCCACTGGGTCTTTACATACCCTTGTTTTACAAGATTTAGATTTGTTGCCGATATTTGACACAATATTTGAACCTAACCAACACACCCCAACCTCAACCCCCTCTTCACAACAGAAACAAATCAATCTCCCCCCCACCTATCTTTTCTGGACCCTGCAGCAGTTACATGTAGCTGTTATAATACTCACTCTTTTGTGGTGGGTTTAGATCGTCCACATCATCCTCCTGCCTCAGATCTGCTCATCCCTGATCCAGAGCTCGGCATGCAAACCCAGCACTGGCTACCTGCTGTACTTTACAGACATTCCTCCCTTAAAAGAATAAGAAACACTCTTTGATGTGCTGAATTCTTTGGAGCCATGTATCACAGCTGTTTGTGTATGTGTGTGTCAAGGTCTTTCGGCGTGCATGTGTGTGCACGGCCGCCTGGATGCCACATTGGGCCTGGAGTTATGCGATGGAGGGGAGAGATTACAACACATCACAAAGCCCCATTCAGCCTTGAGAGGACTCTTAGGGAACACTCTCTCAATGCTTTTTTAATTGGAGAGACTACTCAGCACACACACACACATAAACACACACCTTTGGCTCTGACTCTCAGATATTTCTGTCTCTTTTCTTTACAATTACAGTCACTGTTTTTGATTTTCTTCTCAGATGGCTTACAGCTTTCAACTCAGCAGTGCTGTGAGTGTGTTTCCTATTATTGAGGAATCAGTGTGTGTTTAAAGTTGTTTGTGGACGCCTGTAGAGCTCTGTGAGGGTGTGTGACTGAGTGTTGCTCTGTATCAGAGTGTATCTCTGTGTTTGTGTGTCAGCAGCATATTGACTGGCTTAGGGAGGCGCCGACCCAGCGCCAGCACTCATTACATCACCCCATGTGCGCACACACACACACACAAACACACGAGAGCCTGTGGAGCCCCCGCAACTACCTGCTTTGTCCAGCACAGCGCATCTTGGGCTGCGGGCTGGATGAGCAGTGATCTCATTTTGCACAATCCCTCAGATTCCACTTGTGCGTCAGTGTGTGAAGTCATTGTTTTCCACATGTGTGAAGTAGTGTGTGTGTGTGTGTGTGTGTGTGTCAGTGTGTAAGTGTGTGTCTGTCTGTGTGGGAATACATTTGATTGTGAAAGAACTGTTGGTAAAAGATCCCCAAAGTTTCTTCATTTTCGTCCTTGTAGCCTGTGTGTGCTTGCCACATCACACAAGAGTCAGGGTGTGTGAAGTTGTAGTATATAGTGTAGATTAGAGAGCCAGCAGGGTGAGTGAAGAGCAAACATCTCATTACACTGGGAACATTGTATACAGCCTTAACTCTATTACAGGCCACAACTCAGAGCCACTTTAATACACTGTGACAGGATAAAGGCTTTAAGTGGAGGGTAAAGAAAGGCATGAGGCAGAGAGGGAGGTGTGTGAAAGTTTAATGCAGCCATACAATGCTCCCCGCAAACACCTTTCTCCGCTCACACACACACTTACACAGACATGGTAATTTTACCTGGGTAAGCAGATACCTGCAGCCCTCATCTATCAGAGCAGACCCAAAGACATGCAGGTGAGGTAAATGTCTCCCAGGCAACGGCATTGAGAGAAGCGCACTGTGGCAGCACTGCTGTGAGGCTACAATGGGGTTCGGCCATGATGTGGGAGTGAGACGTTCATCATTCTGCTGCTCTCGTTTTCAGTGCAGGTTCAATGAGAAGACACACATGCAGGGGTGTGTAAAAGCAGACCCAGCTGGAGATAACAGAAAATACTCTTTTGTTCCTTTGTCTGTCTTTATTGCGTTATTTTCCTCCTGACATCAGAGTTTCACCTACACACTTTTCTTTGTTGCCATAAAGTGTGTAAAACTTGGACTTATTGTTCCTGAAAAGGTGTGTGAAAACGCAGCAGTGACTGTCACATATTGGAAATAAGGCTGCGCAATTAATTGCAAATTAGATTCAATCAAAGACATTTCAATATTTATTTTACCTCAAATGTATCAGAATATTAGCTATGTTTTTTAGCAGTAGAGTTTTTATGCTCTACAGTCCTGAACTCAACCCAGCTCAAGCAAAGAGTCACATTGTTGAAAACTACCTGTGTAAGAGCAAAAATCTAAGTGTGAAAAGTGGCAAGAATGGCAAGAAGTAGCAAAATTATAAATCTAAGGTGGGAAAAGTTGTCAAAAAGCAGCAAAATGAGTAAAAACAAGGGGCAAAAATTGGGAAAAAAATTTAAAAATGGTCCGAAAGTAGCATAACTTTTCGAAGGTTTGACATCTCTTTGACATGTTGTTATTTCTTCAAAAATAAGAAAATAAATTCTTCATCTGTACTGGTTTAAGGGGAAATGAGCTTCACAGATCAAACCATGTTTTGAACCAAGCTTTGAACATGTTTATTTCCTCTGTGTTTTAACGCGGGTGCAGATGTGGTCTCCTCTGCTGTGGATCAGACTTTAAGTGCACACTCAAGGAACTGCAGTGGTTTACACTTCTGCAGTGTCTTCATTTTTCGGCAGCCGCAGTGGTGCTCAGATGTTACCATACTACAGTCCTTTATGATGATCCGGTCACAATCCTTATGGTAGATAACAGAATATTATACGAGAATATTTGTTTCACTATCATTGTTTTTGAGTCATGTACAATCTTTGGAAAAACTCTTAAATAGCAAAAGCACTATCATGCACGATGCATTCAGAAGGAAGTTGACTTGAGTTTCTACATGCACAGAGGTATTGTTTATGGAATGAGAGCTAATGGATTGTTTTATGGGACATGTGTGTGTTTGATGTGGTGGGAAGCAGCTGGAAGACATCAGTGAGGGACCTGATGGAGAAGGAGTGTGGACACAGGGATATACAACTGATTTACCCTCAGGACTGTGTGTGAGTGATCCCTGTTACATAACATGGTACAATAGATTCACACTCCAAACTGTGTTTACCTGATCCAGCTGTGTGTTCTCTCTCTCTGAGAATAAATCACATGATGATTAAGTTACTGAGGAATTCAGGCAGTCTTGAAAAAAGATTCATTTTGAACCATACATGTTGTGACAACTCGGGCTGCGTGAAAAACTTGGAACACTGACCAGTGTCACTTCATCTTAAAATGTTTGTTCCCATTTTTCGCTGCACATTTTTGCTCCTCAGTATGATTTTAATCAGAAAGGCTTTTCGTGTCCTCATGAGCTCTCACTCATATATATTTTTAGTGTGGGGCAGTTTCTTCTCAAGAATGTTGCAGTGGTTTTATATAAGTTTTACTCAAACATTCCCACGCCACTGGTAGAAGAAAGCAGCTGCCTCCTCTGGTAGTCAAATTTAAAACTTGTAACTTGCATTCCTTCATAGCATTTCTTCCGCTGTGAACTTGGCTTATCATCAGCATCTACCTTGTTATTTTAGGACTAGATACAACACAAGAAAGGATCATACCAAGTGATGTACACTTGTGTAATTTTGTCATCAATTATTTTCAATTATTAAAGTTTTTAAGCATCAAATATTCCTAAATTATTAATTTTAAAAAAGCACATCAGGTTGACTTCAAAACGTGACTGATGTTTACAACAGAAGCAATAGTTACGTGCATTATTCTCAACATCGTAACAGACATTTTATAAAACACTGTCTCTGTTGAACAGTCTGAGATTTCAGAGTTCATTTTGGATGGAGAGAAGAGGAGACTGACTAAAAGAATTATAGCAGAATCTAGAGCGACCCAGCAGAGAGACTGGACATTTTAGTGTTTTTCTAATGGAGCTGGTTTCATGTTAGACAGATTTTAGGGAGGAAACAAGGACTTTGGAGACAAAAACATGAGGTTAAATAGAAAGGGGTGAGGAAACAAGGTTAAATGAGGAAGAGAGATGGAAGGGTTGTAGAATCACAGAATGCTTTCCACGTTAAAATAGTTTATCACAACTTGAGTTGTGGTTTGAGCCCAAGTTAACACCTCAACTTTATTTATTTCTAATTAGCTACAAGGTCGACCAATCAGTCTCTAATCAATCTTTTTGCAGATGCATACCTCAGATACCAACAAACACACACCAAAATAGTGGCTAAAACCAAGAATTACAGCAATCATAGAGCTCATCATCACTGTCTCTGCCTGTTTATGGCACACACTGGCATCTCTGTGTCCATGTATCTCTTTCCTGCTCGTGGGTGTCACTGAATGGACTGAATAGTCTGAAACTTCAGCATCTCTCAAATAAATTCAGACCTTATTCTGGTCGTCTTGCATTAGTGTCACTGTCTTGACACGTTGCTTTTTGTGCTGGCAGCACCTCTCCACAAGATGGGAGTGCTGGGCAGATGTTGGCAGGTACACTGGATGCTGCAAATGAGCTGATGTGAAGTCAACAAGGGAGAAAAGAAGCCACCAATGCTGAATGTAGGTCAGTCTATAAGGGCTGCGCGTATCTCATTTTTTAATGTTTTTTGAAACTCAACATCATGTGTCAGACTCTCCCCATTTTGGGTTCATGTCGTCAAAGATACTCACAATGTTATGTAGAAAGGTGGGTTCATTTATTTTGTCTAGAGGCTCCTGTGATGGTCACCCTGACAACCACCTCCCCTGACAGCTCCTCCCTGACGAAAGCGTTCCTCTACACAAATGTCCTTTAATGTCTGCATACATTTCAGCTCTCTCTCTCTCGCATACGCACACACCCTGGCTCGCTCTGCTCTCCTTTGAGTTTCCCACAGCTGTCACATCCACACACCGCTCCTGACACTGTCACACACTTTGATCACTCGCATATTTGAATGTATCTGGGGCATGTTTGGCACGATGCACTGCAGCTCAAAGGTGAAGGCAGGGTACAGAGCATCCCACACACACACACACATTCACATACACACACACACACAAATGAGATATTGAGCTCGAACACTAGCAGAGCAAATGGACTGGGTGTGGTTCTGGTAGAGCTGCATTAAGAGGCAGCGTCTCTCTGTGAGCATTTTATAGCAGATCATTTTACACTCCTCCACTGATTGCTGGAGTGATAGCATCCTCTTCCTTCATTCCTCCGCGTCCAGATATATTTACAACCTGCTTTCAAACCTCTGTTTGGAGACACCCAGGAAGTCCTCCAGCTAAAAATCAATCTGAAAAACAAGGGGTCATAAATTCTTCTTCACGACTTCCTAGGTCAGGATTTTTATCTTACAGCAGGCCACACATCAGAGGGGTTGGGGGATGCAGGGGTTGGAAGACACATGATGAGAGTGACCATGATTACAAGAGTGTGGTTTCACTTTCTTGTGTCTTCATCATCACATTATTTCTGTTTTCCTCCATTTTGTCTCCAAACAGGATCATAGTTTCTTGTGATGTTGATGCTTCAATGGCGTCATTTCTCTTCTCTCTGTGACCTAATTAATGCACAAAAGGATTCCCATCCATCTACAAACTCCTCAAGTGATGTCATGGACAATATGTGATGGCACAGGTTGTGGCATCATTGTTGTTTTGTTTGTCGAGTCATGATTATGGTTACAGACTGTGAAGAAAGAAATAGAACATGAGGAAGGATTTGCATCTTGTTTCTATATTTGTTTCTTTCTTTGCATGATGAATATTTTCACATCTTTGTCTTCCAATAAATTCAAGCAATGCTGCTCATCTGGAATCCTCCATCACCCGTGTTTCTGTGACTCACCCATCTGGCTCAGCATCTGTATTTTCTCTGAGCGTGGCAGGAATGTGCTCATCGAAAAAAAAAAGAAAAAAGCTTTTGATCTGTCCGAGCCATTGACTTCTCTTTCTAGTGTTTCACTAGGTCACAGTGCGTACACAGATTCAAACGTGTGTCTGTGAATGTGGGTGGGTGAGTGTATGAAGAATTTCATTAGATGCAAGACAGGAGAGCTGCACCTTTGAGGATCACTTGAATAATTGAGCATCTCTCTGTTGTTTGAAGTCAGTTTTTATTCCCTCTTCTTGCTACTTACTCCTTTGGGCAGCTCTTACACTGCTCCTTATCCCATCTGCTGCTTTCTCTGCATGTGAGTGTTGTAGAGCAATCTGTTTCCTCTGACACTAACATTGTGTTGACAGAATCTGTCAGCTGTGTTTTAACACTGTGCAACAAAAGGAGCTGATTTTTACTTGACATAAGGACAGAAGCACGTCTGAAAAGTGCTGCGTCTTTGTAAAGGTGTGTGAATCACCCAGATGATCTTTAGGATAGAGATAAATGTGTGTGTCACTGTGTTTGCTGTGTGAATACTCAGCTCGAGAGCTCGACGCTTACAGGGAGAGAAAGTGGGAGGGGCACTTTGCACACACAGTTGCACACATACACACACACACACACACTTGGTGGTGAGCTTGTCAGTGTTGGATGCTGCCGATGCCTCAGCAGCTGGATGTGAAGGAGAGTAAGCGAGCCAGCTTGGAGAGTAGAGATTGTTTTATTTTTGCTTCCTGAATCTGTGTCTTTTCATTTTGAGGGCGTTTTGTTTCAGAGGAATGGTGTCAGTGGGTCTTTAGCACACCAACACTTTACCTTGGACTGTGTGTGTGTGTGTGTCGGCAGGACTGAATCAGCAGGAACAACTTGACCACAGGGATTTCAGCTTATTGACTTTGTCTCAGTGTGTATTTTCATGTGGGCGAGCAAGCGTGGGGCTGTGGGAAGGTCTTAGAGGAACTGCTAATGTAATATTACAAAAGTACAACATGTAAGACCCTGTTTCGGGGCTTCAGGACTGCCCCACCATGGGGAACAGCGCCCAGAAGAAGAAGAAGGTCCAGGCAGAGGAGAACTTCTCTCCATCACACTCTCCCTGCACAAAGAAGGAGAAACCTAAGGGCTTGTGGCTGTTTGGACGACATGAAAAACTGAAAACAGGTAAAAAGAGAGAAGGATGTTTAAGTTTGATGCTTAGTCATAAAAGCTAATTGTCTGTTGTTTCCTGAGTGATTGAGCTGCTCTAAAATTCAGCTTGTCTTAACGATAAGACGCCTTGAGTTTGAAGCTAGTTTACGTAGTTTGCTGTGTATGCCTTTGTGAGTGTGCTCATCTGTGTAAATGGGCTCCTAGAGTAAGCTTTTCAGACGTAGAGTGAGAATTTTCTCATGCTGACTTCACCGTCGTCAGCTTCAAGGCTCCATGCTTATTGCACAAGTGTGCAGAAGAGGGCTGTGTGTGGGCATGGGTTTGTTTTTTCTTTAGAGATTTATTTCTCCCCCTGAAAGGTGAGTAGGATGACAGAGAGCTTTAATTTAAGACTGACTCTGACTTTGTTTCCCCCAAATACCTCCACACACCCCTTTTACCACACTGAGCGTGTGCAAGACAGGATGTATGTTCACAATCCTGAGGACATGACGCGTGATTTTTTTCTGATTCTGTGACTTGTTTATGTCAGACCTTTTTACCTGCAGTGGAAAACGGAGTTTCGCATGTCTCTCATTGATCATTGTCTCTGTTAACAGCCCCTGAAGCATCAAAAAGCACCAGACAAACAGGTTTAACACAAACTCACGCTGACACAGACAGATTTCCAGATAAAGCGTCGCAACCGAGATTTGTCTTACACAAGACTGCTGTTTATGTTATGTCTTCCTGAGGTGTTTCTTTTTGTGTTCAGTTTTTTTTCTTATAGATTAATATTTTTACTCCATGAGTGTTTTTCACATCAATCTTCCTCAAAACTTGTGCATGAAGTCTGGCGTCAGTGCTGCAACCATGAAGGTGCAAAGAGAATCATCACTGGACAGACCAGTTTCCTCCTGTTTTGACCTTCTCACATACTTTTGGTTTTAAAGGAACTGAGGACTTTCTAAGTGATCTTGAAAAAGTATCATGTCTAGAGTTATGTCTGATCATAATCCCCAATTTAAAATGAGACTATCATCATCTAAAATAGGTTGATGAAGAAGTTTAGCGGTGAGAAAAGAAATCTGTGTTTTTTTTCTCTGTTGAAAACGATTTCTGTGATTTATTCAGTAATAACAGAGCAGAAGAAAGGTAAACGAGAGAGTGATAGAGCATGGGCTAAAGGCAAAATCACAGGTTAAGCTGTTTGTGATAATGTTAATCCAGAACCACATGCAGCAGTTATGGTACAATGATTTGTTCAAACCTGATTCTATCAATAAAATCAAGAGCCAGAATTTGTTTGCTCTGCTCGGTAGATGAGCACTGGTAGGACATTACGGGAATTCATTAACATGACACAGTACTGATACATCTCGGAGCACGGGGCTATGAGTACCACTGAGAATAGCTGTGTACTAAAACCCTATACAAATTTACAGAGTTTTCTTTAACTGTTGATAGATACTTTACCTTGTCAAATTGTATCCAGCAAAAAGTTGTCAAACAGAATAAAGTAGGGACAAAAAACAATCCTAATTCCATTCCCTTTCACTTTCACATTTTAAACAAATACATCACAACAGTTTTCACGAGTCCTCCTGCCGGTAAAGTCACTGCAATCCACCTCATACAGATTCTCATAGCAGCCACTTTAAAAATTTACAACCTCTTATCCAGTTGAAGCAGGCAGATCTGAAAATCTCTGATAACCCACTTTACATACTTGTAGATTAATAAATTAATAACTAAGTGATGCATTTTGCAGCGACAGAGCCAAACATGTTCCTCATGTTGGTGACAGACAATCAAATCTGAAGCTAATTTAGTATTTAACCTCTTGAGTATGCTGTTGAAAGATTTTCTGCAGCCAATAGTGGCTGAAATTACTTACCGTTGGGCTCATAATAGATAATTGATGAATAAAGTCTGAATTTATTGTTTTCTTTTTTTTTCTTTTTGGCTGCTCTGCTCGTGAACTGATAAACTGTCAAACAATTATTATTCTGAGCATTTGAAGACAATGATTTTGTTTCTTTGCTTCAGTTTTCAATATCCTGTTTTACTCTGGCAACTATGTCACTGAACTTTTGAGCAATCTGCTGGTTGTTTCTGAGTAATTAAAGAATAACAATAGCTTTTTCAGAAAACATGCCTAATGTGTCAGCAACAGTTTGTATGTCGCCACAAGCTTCTGATCTTTATGAGAGATTAGTGTTTAACAGTTTTTATAAGCACATGCTGATGAAGTAATTCCCTCTGCCTGATCCTAACAGATTGTTTCGCTGTGGTCATTTAAAGGCTGTCTGGCCATTAATTACAGTTGTGCTTTGGGGTATTATCAAATCTTAACATCTGCGTTCATCATTGGCAGCTTGAATTCTGACCAGCTTTGGCTGTAACCAAAAAGTGATGACAATAAGTTAGTGAATTTTTGTTTTACAGTCAGACCTTCAGGTTTTATTCCCTGACATTCTTTTATAATTGCTCTGATGGTTTAACTTGGCCTTCACTGCTTCTTGTTTGGCTGAAATTGCTCCCTGATGCTCCTGGTTTCCAAAGTAACAGCTGACCTCTCTGAACTGTATGTTCATGGTATGGAGAAACACATTTTTACCGTCTTTTCAACAAGACAAAGCGGTTTCTTTATCAAAACATGATGTTGGCGTACGTGTGTCAGATGAACCGTGGTCATTCCACATAATGATGGCGTGTGTGTGTGTGTGTATACAAATACATCTTGATTTTATTTTCTCTCAGGGTGGTCGGTTGTCGACGTGGGTGTAGTGATTGTCGTTCTCCTGCATTCAGCGCCTCATTCATGGCGAGTTTATTCAGAAACTTGGGGTGTGAATGCATTCCTACATTCCAGTCCATTTCCTTACGCATGGGCACCCATCCAGCACCCAACAAATCAGCTTCAGAGAGCTACTTCAAACTGAGCTCCACTTCTTATTTGTTGCTTCTTCTACTTTACAGTGTCCTCAAATTAAGTCAGATTGATACAGAAACAAGAAAAGAGGGAATTGTAGTACATGAAATCATCGTTTCCTCTGTAATGATTCAGCACTCCTCAGAGTTTGATTTGTACGCTTTGTGAGCCATTATTAATGGACTAAAGCCTCGTAAGTTAGCAGCACCACTGTACATGGTGCCGATGAGCTGCAGTGACGCTTCTCTGTGCACCAGGCTGATGAAACATGCAGAAGATGAACTCGGTGACTGAATCCTCTCTCTGTGCTGCTGAAATATGTGTCATGACTGTGGTTTTGGCAATTTCTCAAACAGGAACCCTGCCTGTGTCCTTCATAACACCTGAGAGGTTGTTTATTTTGGTTGTGCATCATGTAACAGACTGGGAAGTGGCTGGATGTCACACATTGTGAGCCTGGCTTGACTGTACTTAGTCAAGGTCATCCAAGGTCATTCAGCAGCAGCTGTCCTTATAGTTTTTTTTCTGTGAAATTAGAGATTTGTATTGTGATCAAGTTATTGCTCAATGATCATAACACAAAAGTTTCATTTGGGTTTTCTCAAAGCGCTTACTTTAAAACTATTACAAGGGACTTTTGTGTCAAGTTCAGAGACACCTGTGAACTCAGAAAAATGTTGCCCTACATCAGTAAAAGTGATTGGTAAATAACTCACATGAAACCACAAACTTCTGTGAACTAATACCAGAATCTTCTTGCTCATGGAAACACTTGCTTTAGTAGGTCAAATAAAGTTGTCAGTGTTAGCTCCAGTTAATTTAATAAACAATTTTCAAAAGGAAATTGTTGTATATGTGACTTCAGACACTTAGAACTCATCTATTTGCGTAAGCCTCTTCAACACTGCATGTTTAGAACAGACCTGTCTCAACATTAGTCCACCACTCTGTTTTGTGTAAGAGACACAGAGACGTAATGAGGTTATGATGTCGTTTCATGGCTAAGCTTGAAGGAAAGATAAGAACAGAGCTGTTTTAAAGCCCATTTAAATGAGGGATTGGCAGGACAGCATGGAGATGTTTGTGTGTGTTGTGACGGCAGTGTTGTTTACACGTCAAGCTTCTTTTGTGCTCAGAACACTGGCATGCTATCTGAAATAAGGCTCAAACGACAGCAGAGTGCAGGCGCTGTTTGGTGCAGATTAAAAACAAGATTACATAAAGGTGAAGCTTCTCAGAGCTCTTCTTAGAGACGATCTGTTTAAAGATGTACAATGAATGGATGTTTCAACCTACACACAACCTGCTGAGTGGCACAGTATGGTGCAGAGCTGAGATGTCACTTGCTGTGCTGCAAAGATACAAAGATTCTGTTTCATCTTACGATATTAGCAGGAGGACAGCAGCAGATAAGATGAGCTCTCACTGAGTCACATTATTGGATCCACAGGTGATCAGTCCTGCGCATAAATGTACACAAAGAAAGTCATTGAGGCTCCACGCTGATGCCCTGTCAGTCTTGTGCCCTTTAATATGTTTGTGAATCTCCTGTGACTCAGCTGATTGGTCTCCAGATGTTTCATATCTGACTGGATCTGTCATCAAACTGAATTTCACTGCTGCCATCACACACCTTCTTACTTTTATCTTCCCCTCATTCCTCCACACTCCTCTCTGCTTCCTCTCCTTTATGCTCTTATCTCCCTGACCTTGGATTATTTGCTGGCTAGTTGTCACTGCATTCCAAAAGGGGAGATATTTGCAAATGGTGAAAAATGACAGCTTTCGTTTGCTGGTCAAATATGTATGTACAGTAACTTTTGTCAACAGTGGAGTCAGGGAGAGAAAACTACCAAGGTGACTAAAGAGAAAACAGAGAAGACAAGAGGAATCTCTCCTTAGAAGCTGGAAGAGCAAGATTTCCACGCTCTTTTCCAAGCTGTCCTGTGCTCGGGATGATATTCCATATTCCATTATCCTGCTGGGTAAGGCTGGCCTAAGCCTTTTGATTTCTATAACCAGGGCTTAGACGCTCTGTTCTTGGTCCTCCTTTGAAGATCCCGTTCAGTGTGTGCCACTGACTCCCCACAGAGAGCTCAGGCAACGTACAGCTGGATAAAGAGAAGATGACTTTTGTCTCAGCTATCTTGTCCTCCTACGCCTCGTCTCGGCTCCTCCTGCAGCCCTGATCTTGAAGGTTCTGTCGCTGTTACTCTGTGGTTGCTGCCCTGTGCTTTTTATGTCAAGATTTGCTTTTTTATGTCTGCAAGCACAAAAGCAAATCTTGACAGGATAAAAGAAATGTCCCTTGCTTTTATTTTTCTGCTTTCTGAATCCCTGCACAGAAGACAAAGAATGCAATTGGAATTTTTCTACAGAACCAAACTGTCTCCTTTTTCACCCTTGTTTACTGTTCTCCTCCATCACCCACTTTCTAATTTTGGAGCATAATAAGCCTGTGATCTGTTTAGAGTCAGTGACATTATTCTCCCATTATCTTAATGGCACTGCTGTCTATCTTGGATCTGACAGTTTTAATTGGCCTCATTAATTTTCACCTGTAGCATCACGCTCTGGCTCATTTTACCAATATTGTGAATAAAGATTTCTTTGGAAATGAAGGCAGTCACCTCTTCTCTCTTCCCTGTCCTTCCATGCCCTGCAGCGTTGGTCGTTTTAATGTTTTGACAACATGTAATTGTGGTTTGCATACATTCTTTGGTTCTGGATGTAGCATGGGGATATTCAGCAGTTTTTTTGGCATCTTCATAGTGATTCAAAGTAAGGATAATTGCTGCCAAATTCTCTACAGTCAGTTAACAAGTCCCCTGCATGCAAAAAGAAAGGCAAAGTGGAATGTGTTTGCAGTTTGCTTTATAATTACTTGACCCAAATTTAACTCAAGCTGCCCCTGAAAAAGAAATCCCGTTATTTCAGCCATGGTTAGGAGCAGCGTTGGGCTCATTACTTTTCAGAATAAGAAAAAAGAGAACAGTAATTATAACTTAAGGGTATTAATGCATTACAGCACTATTGCATGGACTTCCCCCTGTAATTATTGTCTTGTGTAAGGCCTTGCTAATCTTCAGTTTTACAGAAGGAGTAAAAACATTACTTGGGGTTATGAAGTCTGTCACTGGGGCAGTTCAAACTGACAAACTAGAAACAGGAAGACTGATTTCACTTAAACCTGAAGAGCTGTGAGGACTGTCCTGACTCAGAAGTGTTTTTCTGATATGAGGTAGACTCCGTTTCCCAAAGAGCCCCATCACTCTCTGTCGTAAGAACTTGCCAAGAAATGTATCTGTTTTGGAAAAATAATGGATTGATCTTCTATTTTAATACTGCTTTTATTTGTTTGCAGGGTACAAAGTAAAGAGTTAATGTATTTATGAGTGGTTATATAGTGCTACTGCTTGAAATGTGACAAAAAAGCTTTGTAAACTCAGTTTCTTTCCAGTTTGGAGTCCAGATAGTTATTGGACCATCCGTTAAGAAATACTTAAAGCCCGGTGCTCTCAGATGTGCCTGAAACGTGTCATGTTGATGATTCTACCAACTCTGAACTCACCAAGCAGTGCAAACATAACCTGGCTCTTCAACTTTATTGCTGGACTATCAAGTTTGGAGAAACCACTGCATGTGGGTTGTATCCCTCATGGTCACTCATGTGTGTGGTGGAGACCAAAAGCAGAGCAACAAGGAAGAAAAGTTTTATGACTGTATCCCAAGTTTAAAAACACATTATCTTTCGAGCAAACAGGGAAATCTTGGTGGCTGAAAAATAAAAATGTGTTATTATTTTTGGATTTTTGGACTAATGGTCACACTTGAATATAAGCCTCACCCACTATTAATATGGTATTATGGTACCCTCTGCTATGTTAGAGAAATGGCTTTGACTTTAGTAACAGTTTTTTGAAGTATGATTGTGTATTTGCAAAGCTTTGTGTCTTCTCAAACATTAGCTGCAGTGTAACAGTGCAGTGTCACAGCCTCATGCAGTAATGGACTCTGTGTTTGGTTTGCTCTGTAATGGCAGTTGGTCCAGTAGCTTCCTGCATTGCCAACATAATTGAATTAAAGCATCAGATCAAACCATCTAACAATGCACACACACCAACACACAGACCTGTGTGTGGCCTTGCTATGCAAAGGTCATTATTTGAACTCCGCTCATGGCCTGGAATCCATATTTACAATCTTGAAATAGAACTAAATCATCTTTGGCTGCAGATGTTAGGCTTCATCACTCTGTTCCAGCTGTAATTTGAAACTTGTGACGGTCTGAACTCAGCATGTCTGCCCTGCTGATAGGAAAAAACAACATCAAACAGATACAACCTCACTGAAATCAAGTTATAGATCATTGAAGGGCTTTTTACTGGTCAGCCAAAATTCTCATTGAGTTTCCCTCTAATAGATAAATCTGGTTTTCCAAGCTCCAGTAACTACATTTGGTATTTTGTTGATATCTCACATAACAAAGCCTTTGCTAAAAATTTGGGGAAACAATTTCACCACCTTTCCTTTACCAGCTTCTCACTTTTTCTACACATTGCTATGAAATGACCATAATTGCACACTCATAATTAAGCTGGAACCTTCATTAGAAACTTATAATATTCACCTGTAGATACAAGAGAGGAACCATAGAAGCATAATCTGGTACAAAGATCTCTACTTTTTATTGATCAATATTCAGATTATGACATATCTATTTAATATAATCAAACTCACATAAACATGTCAGTCAAAATTTAAATAACACAAGCTATAATTAACCTAAATAGCTTCAGTTATGTCATTTTACTGGTCGGTGAAGATGTTTCACTTTGGAGCCAAGAGTCTGTGCCAAGCAGATGGTGTGAGCGCCAGCCGTGGCCACCTTTTGTACTTCAGCATTTGGCAGCAAGTTTACCCAAACAAGCTGTCCTCTTTTCACGCAGATTTACAAGTGTTTTCAAACCGATTCAGTCAGAATAGTTTTGACTTGTTTTCCAGAAGGGAGGCTTAGCTCATTGGCCGTGCATAATGGGATTTCACTGAGGAAGAGTGACGAGGAGGAGGAGTGTGTTTTGGAGGGTTTTAATGAAAGCTCGCAATTTGCAGAATGAGATTTTGTTTTTTTGTTGCACGAGTCAACACAGGCTCACACAACACCCTAATTCTCAGTGTATGAGAACACACACACACACACACACACACTCACATTATAGTACTGTTTCTGCTGACAAGCAAAGAAGTCCTCACTGCCAGTGCATTTATGAGTGTGTTACATCATGTGTGGCATGTCGACAACAGAGTGCATCTGTTCAGGCTTAATGTGTTTAGTGTGATTCAGATGACACACTGTCAAATGAACTTAAGGTTGTCAACTTTTCACTCCAGGTTTTCAGCTCAGAGGAACTTGTTTTATATGTCTAATCCCTTCTTTTTGTGTCATGGCTCCTGTGGTCACATCACCCTGAATGCACAGTTTCTTGTAGCCATCATGCTCCTGTTTAAGCACTTTGTCGCTTAATCACAAGACCTATACATAGAATAGACAGAGACACCATGTACAGAGAAGAACAAGGAGGGATTGTCTGCACTAAAGTTCATGTCTGGAAATCTTTGCCTTCTGTGTAACCTCCTTGGAGGGACAAAAAAATAATGTAAGTGACATTTTGTTTGAGTGGATGTCAAACGATGCGCCGTTTTATCTGATTTCTAAGTGAGATAAACCAGAACGGAACATTTTGATGTTGAAGTTGGAAAAAAAGGTCAAAGAGATAAGGAAGTCAAGCAGCTGTCGTTTGTGAAACTAAGTTTTCTTATGAATTATCACGGTTATCTAGTGAGGGTTTGGTGGTGGTTATCCATGCCTCATGGATCTGTGACAGCAGAGATACAGATCATCTAGTTTCCTGAACAGCTATATAAATGCTTGGACTGTACTAAAGCAGCCGAGGGGCCCTCACAAACTCAAGCTGAACACATGATGATCTCCCACAGAAAAGCTTAGATACTGCAGTGTATAGAGCCTGAACCATGAAACTTTCCAGAAAAATAGACGAACAACACACCAGACTGCAACTGACCAATTATAAAACTCAAAGACAACATCAACAGGTTTAGTTCCAAACAGTTTTTAACAACCCTCCGAACACTTACAGAGGGAGTGTTTTATGGATTCCCATATTTTAAACACAGGTACAAAGTAACAATCCTGAAGATCTCTCTGAAATAATGAGGTCATCATAACAGGATCCTGTCACTGTTCATGACATGTTAGCAGGTTGGACCTCAAACACCAAGGCCTGCTCACAGCTCTGCCCCTTACAGACCTTCAGCAGGGCTTTGGACTGGGGAGCCTTAAAGAGACAGAAGCTAGAACAAAGTGCTCTAGATAGAGCCTGAAATAAGAGTTTTATAAAACATCAGTGAAAGATAAGATTCTTTTTTGAAGCTGTTAATCATGTAAAGCTATCACAGAGGGACCAGATAGATAGAACAAAAGCTAAAAGTAAAGCACCATACTTCCTTTATAACCGTGTCGGTTTTGATTTACTAGACATTGGGTCTCTTAGAAAATCACTTGATCAAATGCAACTTTATAAAATAAACAAAACAAGAGGGGTGATACACATTGATGGGTGGCTGTCGAGAGTGTAGATTAAAAATAATGATGATAACAGTCTAAAATAAACAAATTGGTAGAATTTTAAACCACTTATGTCCATGTATTGCTTTTCCTTACATTCATCTGCCGTCATTGGTAAAATTGTTTAACTAATCCTTGCTTTTTGATTTTGGAAGTATTTTTGCTATCTCTTCTCAGTGTTTTGCAAACACCCAGTGGGTTCTGTCTCCCACTTTGGCATATGTTGAACATGCTGTACAAGGAAGAGATGTCCATGTCCTTTTTTTAGTGCTTTACAAATGTGCTCTCATAGCAGGAAGCTCTTTACAACTTTTGAAGTCAGCCTCTTTCTTTGTAACAATAAAGATGACAGGTAAACAAATCAATTCAGCATCATTGTCTCCTTGAAATTATATTCAAGAGTATTCTTAGACATGCATTTAGAGGGAATGTTTTTACATTGGCTTCTCCCAGTTCCTGTTTGCATTTTCATTTCCAAAGAAATAGTAAGAATATGTGATTGCTCTTGCTCAGCTATTCAGCTCTGGAAATCAAAGTTATGTTCACAGTAAGACAGAACAAATGCATGAAATTAGAAAAAAAAAATTCTGATGTGCCCATATTGTTGTTATTGATTTTTGGTCAACTCATTTGGTTGAGTACCCTTTTAAAGTTTGCTTCAGTCTAAACCAGCTGAGAGACTCGTCAGACTTGTGGAGGAGGGTTTTGAGGTCTGACACAGGAGTGAGACTGGGGGGCATGAGGCCTGTCCCGTCTTGCAGGGTGATGAGTCTGTGCGGAAGCTGAGTGTCATCAGTCATTCTAAATGAGTCCATTAACTATCAGGGAGACAAGCCCTCAAATAACCTGCAGCACCTGTGCCTTTCTTCTCCTCCAGCTGTTGACTGATTTTGTTTCTCGTAAACTTTAAGTTTCTGTGTGGTTTGCTCTTTAAACACACTGATTACAAAAACAACCTCAAGTCCAGCATGAGCTGTAAAACTTTCCTGAGCCATTTCTGAGGAATCTAATGGAAGATTATTGAAACTCACACCTTATATGAGTTCATTTTGAGTTAGAAATCCCTTTTATTTTTTCAACGAAGTGGGCTATTTGTCAAATTACAGATGTCTCTGTGACCGGGCGTTCGCCACACAGATAGATTTCTTTGTACTTGTGTCTGTCCTCTCTGGGTGGCTTTGTCTGGAGGCTCTTCTTCTCTCTAATTTTCCTGGGTCACTCAGAGTACTCCTCTGCTCACTCCCACACAAATTGGCATGAAATCAATTCATTATCTTGTTATAAGACTGAAGATGAATGCAGTGAACAGTGGCTCATCTGTATCAGTCATATCTGTAATTGTATTTACGGAGATTCAGCTCAGCTTGCATAAAAAGCACTTTTAAGTTCAAACTATGGGGAGCGAAGGCAGCTCCTCTTCTGTGGAAGAAAACACTCAGAATACCTGAACATGGGGAGTGATAGATACTCCTTTAACACTTAGTTGGTCATGTAGCAGCATTGTTTACCTACACATCTCCTTTTTTTCTAGATACACAAGCAATCATCCAGGTTCAAAGTTACAACCTACTTTGAAATGAGAGGAGCAGTGAAGCTTGCAAACCTCAGACACTCAGGCCTTTTCTGACTTTGTAGGGAGGAGATTTGGACAAAAATCAGCCCAATTATCCTGTAGTGTTCCCTGCCTTTAAATATTCTCATTGTGTCAAAGTTAGAATTTTTGCATACACACATATTTGAATCCTCAAAATTGTGTAGTACTGCCTACAGTAAAACTCAAACCTCATCAGGATTAATTTCATATAATTGCTCAGTCCTCCTTATGGTGGAGAAGCCTGTGTTCATACAGTGTGTCCCTACTGGATAACCTGAGCTACAGACATGTATTAAATTCTCTTTTTATCCTCAACTCACCCTTCTTGTCATTCACACCAATTCATTTTAGCCCACTTACTTCCTATTTTGTTCCCCCTACCTCACCTCCTCTGTGAAGCCACCCAGAGGAACTCAGAAATACAGATGGCTCATGGGTAGTGACAGTTACTGTACTCTGTGATTTATGTCCTCCCCCTGCTTTGCACCCTGCTTTTCTTCCTCCTCCTATTTCCCTTCTGAAACCTCCCCTCAGCCTCCACCTTCTTCTTCCCCATCTTAGTACCCTTGAGACATATGTTTTTATGCACCGTCGACCATTATTAGCTCCCATCAGATAGATACAACAACCTGACCACACAGTTCATGCTCCACTTTCTGCAGGCGACCCATAGCAGATGGTTCAGCAGCAGATTTTACCATAACAAGGTTCATGAAAGAGTTCCCTAAATATGTGCTTGGAGAGTGGAGGTAAGCACGCCTCACTCTCTCTCTCTGGTTAATACGACACCGGTCAATGTGGTGGAGCTCATAACTCAAGTCCAGCACAGCAGCCCTAGAATACAAATCAGGAGAGCAGCAACCAGCTGAATAATGACACCTGTGTGTGGTGTGTGTGTATGCGTGTGAGTGTGTGTGTGTGCAGGAGTGTGCTGGGGCGATTGGAGGTTTATTGCTGGTCACATTTTAACCCTGTCTTCCTGTACTCTGGCAGTTTCATTACCTCTGTATGGGATGGAGAGAGCTGCTGGGAATAAAAGATGTGCAGCCAGTCGTTGTGGTCAGCAGACAAACACTCCCCTTTGGGCCACCTCTTCATATGGACAGACAGAACCAAAAAAGCTGTGTGGGCTGTGCATTCAAATTTAGTTCTCAAGCTCAGAACAAATATACTACATTTTTTCCATATAAAGTGACCGGTTCTACTCGATTAGAGACATTATCAAGTCACAGCTTGGACATCACCATGATTTGATCATTGCAATAAACTCATTTATGGTCTTGATTTATCCCAGTGAGTCGGGTAAACGATTTTCTAGCAACTAATACGCTCCTTTCTCAGCATTTTTACATCTATGGACCCTATTCTAACAGCCTCACTTTGACACTGTTTTAATGCACTCAGATTAGCATGACCTTTGATTAGTAACCAAACTTGAAGCTTTCCGGGTTTATCTATGACTTGGTAAAATACCAAACAGCGGGTAGAATTGTCACATTGTTAATGTTGCATTTCTCAACTGTCTCTCTTGTATAGAAGTAGGGCTAGATGATTTGCGAAAATAATCCAATTGTGATTATTTTTCAGATATCGCAATTGGAATCTATTGGGATCTATTGTGCAATTTCCAATCTCGTGTGGTAACAACTGCCCCATTGAAGGGGGCGATATTTAAAAAGTATATATTATTCTCTTTTTGCATGTACAGCTTTATCTAAAAAAAATGGAATATCATGAAAAAGTTAAATATGTCTACTCATTTCAGAAAATGAAACCCAGATATTATGTTTACTCCTTGGACAGGGAGTGAATTACTTCAAGTCTTTATTTCTTGAAATTTTAATGATGGTAACTTGCAAATAATTAAAAACCAACAATTCAGTGTTTCAGGAGTAGACTATTACATAAGTCCAATTTTTTTTTTTTTTTTTAAAAAGGACATATAAAAGAGAGATATATCAAGCCTCTGAAAAGTGTTGCTACTTTTTGATCATTTTCCAAGTTTTCTCCCAATTTTTGCCCGTTACCCATTTCCTTCTGCTTTTTGACCATTTTTGCCACTTCAACCTTATTTATGGCTTCTTCTTGATGTTTTGACTACCTTTCACCACTTCATTTGTTCCTCTTTCAAAGATAGTTTTCTAACAGTTTTTCTCCTTGGTTGAGCGGGGTAGAGTAACGCTGGTCTAGAGCATAAAACATTAGAGGTTAAAGAAATATTGCAGTGTGCAATTAGTACATTGCAGCAAGCCATGATGCAAATTGATCTGGTTTCCAAATAACTGCCCAGCCCTATATGGAACAATACAGTTGAAGATGTTTAAAGCACAAACTTCAGCAGAGAGTAGCTGAGAAGAGAAGCTGTGGCCTCTTGATGTTCAAGAGGAAGCCAGTGTTGAAGTGTTAAACCTGGATTCCTTCTAGTAGCCAGCAGGGGGCGACTTTACCAGAGGCAATATGAAAATAATCTCACTTTTCAGAATTTTTCTTAGCAAAGTGAAAAAAAAAAAAGTATATATATAATGAGGTTATGTTCAGAGTTTCTTATTCTTAATTTTCTCCAGTAAGGCATGATGCAAAATCTTTCAATGAGAGTGCTATTTAGTCTTAAATATTTAAATAATAAAGCAGGGTGTGCTCACTGATACTGATTGACCAGCAACTGATTTGCTCTGTTAATAAGGATGAAGATGTGGTGAAGGTTATTTATTATCCTCCTGATAGAGTCACCTGTGGCCCCTGAAAGAAAAAGTCCTTGGCTTTAAGTTGATGCTCCGTAAATCATTATCTTATTTACAGTCACAGAGAGTTATATCATTACACAGCAGGAAAACTCCCCATTTTTTTCGCCCTCTTCTCCTGTTTGTATGACATTTACTGGAACAACACCCTCCGGCTGCTTTTGGAAACTCTTTCGTAACTCCACAATAACTGAAAGTAAAACATTATGACTGTTGAATGTTTTTGTCTGATCGGGGAGGGCAGTGGAAAAAATGTTGTGAGACGAATGAGTGTATATTTTTCCTTTCACATTTGTTTGACATTTTTGTGCTCGTGTCATCCATTCACCGGAGATCATTTTAAAGACTTATTACATAACAAGATCAAACAGGGATGATGAAACCTTTCGCCTGTGTCTTGAACAAGTGCATGTTGTCCTGGTGTTTCCCACAGCTGTGTGTCCTCGACCATTGGGAAACACTGCTCCCACTTTATCTCTGTTTTTACTTCTTTGCCCGTTCCTCCTTCATGGCTTTGTCTCCACCAGCTCCTGATAGATTTCCAATAAACACAGTGTGCATGTGTGCCTAGTGGCCTGAATGCTCACCCAGTATGGCAGCTGAGGTCATTATAAAGACTGAACAGCTTCTTCTTTCTCTCTCCTCCTCTTCTAACATCTTGTCTTCCCTGTGCAACATGTGAGAGGGTGAGCCCAGGACATGAGATGACGTAACCTTCACCGTGTGGTCAAAGAATTTTGTTTTCCAGTAAGTGTCTGAGTAGTTAGGGTTTGGCCTGTCCACTGGGAGTCATGTTTTAACACCACGATGGGATGACCTGCTGTTTTTGCAGTCTCATCTCACCGAGACAGTCAGAGTTGGAACAGCACTCTCTAGTGGAGTGAAAGGAGACATATGAGACTGATCTATGCTGGAGATGAGGTCGTTGTCTGCTCTTCTAAAACTGAGTTATTATCTTGTATTTATCAGGTCTGACTCAGCGGTGTAAGGTTATATATTTCCTCTCTCTGGTCAATTGGGTCAAGTTGTCCTTTAGAGCAGCTGGCTGCAACTGTGTCCCATTACTTGGTTTAAAGGGTTAGTTCTACCAATTTTGCACATGAGCTTCAGTTTTTCCCCTGTCATAAAAGCACTTTCCAACTTTCCTTCTGGAGCTTTTGTGAATATTTCTGATGATGCTTTGTTAAGAATGTTTTTGCAATTGTCTCAAAATTATTGCTTAAATGCAGCGCATTCGTTATCTTCTAAACGCAAAGGGCCACTTCTTAATACACCAAGCCTTAAAGTTAGAGAGACACAAACCAGATGGTGGCCACTGTTTTTTCCATCTTTTTATTCATTGATTCATTCATTGATGTAGTTCCTCTTTTTCTGAGAAAATCACCATTTTGCACTGGTTGACTTGTCTTAAATGCTAGGTATACATACGGTGCAGCACTTTATTGGTTGTTTTTAAATACATTATGAAAAATTTGAGAGAAGCTGCTGTTATTTGTACAACAAAGGATTACAGACGTAAAAAAAAATGAACAAGATTAATCCCATTGATTTACAGGAATAAAGTGGTACACTTATAAGAATAAAGTCATAAAATTATGGAAATAAAGTCACAAGTTTATGTGAATAATCTCGTGCCCATGCGTCAACCCCGCAGGCTGCCTGACGTTACTTCTGGTTGTTTTTCAATTTTTTTTGCCTGGTTGCAACTACTAAATTGCATGGTGTAAAAATGTCCAAAAGCTTTTTGTTGAGCGGTCAGTGTATAGCAATGAGTCATCCATCCTCCCCAGGAATGAACAAACTTGTCTAAGATTCAGTGGAAAAGTGAACTCTTCCATGTTCTGTATTTCAGCCATGATTCCAATCCAATCTTCCCCTGCCGGGTTTAAATTCTCTTTTTAGGGGCATTTCTTTGACTATCACTATGTAATCATTTTTTCTCTATTTTCATTGGACTCATTTGTTTCTTATATTAATGATTTAATGATTTATGGTGTGTTTTCTTTTTCTCCCACATCAGTTTGTTCATATTCTTTCCCCTCATGTTGTCACAACACCAAAAACCGAATCCACATGTTGATGTGTAAATCAGGACCAAACAGTAATAACATGTCAAATCATTATCCTTTAAATAGACGGGGCTTCTCCTAACAAGGCAAGTCTGTTTTGGCCTTTGACACTTTACTTCTCTGTTCTCTTGGCTGCCTGAGCTGTGATTGTTCTCTAACAGGCTGCTGTACGAGCTCAAAGAGTCAAACAGTCTGGCTCAGCTGATTTATGATATTTTGATACACAGCGAAGCCATAAAACATCTGAGAAGCTCTGAAAAGCAGCAACACTTGATGAAAAATGATTGAAAATGGTGTTTATTTGGCAGTCAAGTGTTCAATGATGCCAGTTTCTCTAGAACCTCTTTGTGACCAAAAGAGAAAGTTTTGGAAATCATTAGCATGAAGTTAGCATATGCTACTTTGCTCTATTGTTGTGCTTTGTGTCCTTCGCTCATGCAGAGGAATGGTGTGTTGTGTGCACTGAATCAAAGGCATTTGAAGCCTCTCTCTCCCCTCTGGCCTCTCCCCAAAGACCAGATGGTGTCTCTTTGGGTCTTCTAATGAATATTGATATGAGGGGTCTTGGTTAACAACAGGGGGGGGTGCACCGGCTGGACCAGAAACCCCCAAAATTGGCTCTCGGTAAAGGTCTCCTTTGGTATGGTAGGGATTTATTTTTGAAGAAAGGGAGTGTTTGGACCTAAGAGGATCATATCACAGCAGAACAAAGAGGTTAGGCTCACAAAAACTCATATCTGTAAAACGCTGCTGACATTTTAGCAGAGATTTAGGATCCATGAAGCTTTTGTGGTGACATGAGGATGCCCTCTCAAAAACATGGTGTCAGTTGTCTGTACTTAAAAGCTGAAATGAGATTATGAGGCTGATAGAGGAAAAGCAGAAGTCGGGTGTGAGGAGGTGTAAGGTAAACACAGGTTAAGCCATTGGTGGAGTTAATCCTCTGGCATTATATGTTCACAGCTGCTCTCCTAAGATCAGTCCAGGCCCCATGCAAACTCAAGCTGAAGCAGCGCCAGCACCCCAGGCCGGGCAATCTGACTCTGGACATCATGTTAGAGAATTTCAACCACTCAATATCCACACAGTTTTGCTGCAGCATGAGGAGTTGTGTGTTAGTTTGGAGGGACAGTGGGTGTGTGTGGATGAAGTTAATTGTGTTATCCTCCAGCATGTTCCTCCAGCTGGTCTGTGTACCAGCTGTACCCCCCACTGTGTCACTTTATTGGGGATAAACACCCATTCAGAGGACAAGGAGACCAAAGTGCTGCTTTTCTAGCCAGGAAATAATCCTGAACGCAGCACTGGCTGTTTGTTTAGCAGAGAGTCAGCCTTTTGAACGTTTTCCTTTTTTTTCTCCACATAGCCGTGTTGTATTTCATACCCTCTGCAGTTTGTCAGGAAACATTAGTAGGCACGCAGGAACTCATCTGCACACAGAGCCCTGATGATGAACCTGGGCTGTGTCATCTATAAATATCTAAAACAAGACCTCTGTGGCTGTAAGGCAGAGGGCAGACAGGAAGAGAAAGGCGGTGAAAATGAACAAAGCGTGATGGAGGGAGGAAAGAGGGAACCGTGAAGCAGTGATAAAAAAGGAGGGAGAGATGTTTTAGTACATCATCATGGCTGTTCAGCTTCTTACTACGAGGACACAACCTTAACTGTCAATTTCAGCCCCTGTAGTGCTCAAATAATGAGACAGAGTGCCAGACTGATACATGACGCTGAAGGCTTTTGTTAGGGAGGGGACAATGACAAACAGAGCTGTCCAACCCTGAGGTAAATCAAAGAGTATGCTGCTGTTTGAGCTTTTATTGTGGCTATAATTGGAATTTGTAACAATAAACAACAAGAGGGATGCCTACACTGTGGCACACTGGCCCATAACAGCTCAGTGTGATGGACAAATTTGAGAACGCATGTCATTAAATAACAAATACAGTCTTTTATGACCAAAATTTGAAAGCCCTGCTTTCTTTTATTAAGAAATAAGTTTTTCTCAAGTATGATGTTTGTGCCTTTTGCATTCATAGTTTACATCCCTTTAATGGTCAATTAACAAATCATTTTTGAATAGCACTAAATAATTACAGCTTTATTGCAGGAGAGATAGGTCTTGATTTTTCTGTTGGTTCATGTCATCACAGAAAGCGGTCATTAATCTTGAGTGCAAGAATTTTGTTAATTTCGGAAGACTCTCAACAGACAATACTTTGATTTGGACCAAACTCAGAGGTGCACAGTCTGTCTGCAAACTGGACCAAAGTGTAGAAATATAAGCTCAAGGTAACTTAACTCTCTTTGGATCAGTAATGTAGGGCACTTGGGAGGAACGGGTCATGATTTTTGAATACAGAGTATTGATTGATCAATTAAAGAATAGCCCATCCTCAACCTCCAACTGTAGGACACTAAGATTGTGTGAAAGTACAGAACACTATAGTCCCTTTCGTGTCCACTTAAAGCAGGGAGTCGCCGATAATCATGTGACTGTCTGAACTTTGCATGCAGGGTGAGCTGGGAAAATCTAAAAAACCAATCTGCATCACTGATATCTTCAGTATTGGGATATTAATATCTTGAATTTTCATATCTCAATACTGATATGATAACAATATATCTTTCAGCCCTACTGGAAACCATAAACACACTTGGCCAAAATAAAGATGACCATGGCTGCCTGGTCCCAGTTTGAAAATCCGATCCACTTCAAGTGACATCTCAACATCCCTAATATGCTGCCTGTAAGTAGCAACAGGCTGCTTGAAGGTTTCCTTGCATGTCAGTGAGGCTCATTCAGCATCAAATGTTTGAAAATGAGATTAATCCCAGCCTGCACTGTGAACGGGCTGAATTATTTGATCACTTGACAGTAATGTTATCGTGTCTCCTCTGTTGAGGTTATTTTTTTTCTAATATGTCTCTGACCATCTTTATGACCCAGTCCAAGCATCCTTGGTATACTGAACTGTCTTTGTTTTTCAGATTCTTGCACCGCTTTTTACATTGATGTGTTGACGTTTTTAAAGCTATGAGGCATATTTAAGCCAGGGTTAGGGGCTAAATGTGCCTTTCCATAGCCACACGTGTCTGGCTGTGTTGAGAGAAGTGGGGGTGCAGCCTCCTGAAAGCCTAACTTTGACAGCCGTTTTGCTGGTAAAGGGAATCGGGGGAGCGTGTGGGGGAGTGGGTCCCTTAATTGGACAAAAGAGGCAGAATTGCAGAATGGAGAGCGTGTGTGAGCCACACAGCAAAATAGGAGGGAGAGAAAAAGCAAATAGGGGAGGGAGGGAGGGAGGGAGGGAGGAGGGTATCAGACTCAGGGATAAAGCAGCTGGGAGCAGATCTCATTGTGCACTTGTCCTTCCCGAGTCACTCCGTCACTCTGCAGAGGAAGCAGAGCCGCTCACTCTGACACCAGGCCGTCTCCAGGCACTCACAGATAAACTGCTATCAAGCTCTTTGGAGAAGTGGATCTTTTCTGTCAAACACACTAAAATGACTCACTCTTGACAGAAAGAGGACTTGTAGGACTCTGCTGGATTTAACACTTTATCTGGATTTTAACCCCACTATGGCACTTGTGTAGGCATGGTGGTCTACTTAAGGAAGAGCATCCACTCTCTGCTGTCTGTCTTCAAAAAGAAGGGTGAGTGCTGAGTCACGTGCAGGCTGTAGCTTTCACTGTAAGCTGCTGACAGAGGTGACTGCTGATTTGCATGGCAGTGACAACTCTAACTCTCCTACAA